>VWZK01000494.1:257882-311158 GCA_013396935.1 Baryphthengus martii
TCCGCGGCTCTCGTCGGGGCGCGGCCGTGGGGCGGCCGGTACTCGACGCTTGCCGCGCCTCCTGGGCGGTGGTGGAGCCGAGTTCCCCGGCGGGCTGTGGCCGGGAGCCGTGTTTCCTGCATGGGTCAGGCCGGGCCCTCCCGGCTTCCGCGGGCTGGAGAAGGAGCAGGGCTTTGAGGCTTGCGGGTTGGTGCCGCTCAGCCCTGACCGCACCAGACCAAAGACCGAAAGAAGGTCCCGTTTTCTTCACGAAATGAGCTGCAGGGCTTAATACTGGCCACAGGCTTAATAGTAGGGATGCTTACTCTTACACTGCAGCCCTCTCATCACCCAGGCACTCTCTTCTTTTTCCTCGGGAAAAGTTACTCCACGCTAAACACGCCAGGACATCTAATAATCTTGCCCATTACAAACCTGCTTTTTCTCTAGTTCGACAGAAAGTTGGTAAAATTGCTTTCAATTTTGTATTGGCAAGTGGTGGGGCACGTATAACAAGAACACCTCTCCCAAATCCCGGGTTTCCGCTTGCAAGTATGCTCTGATTATTGGCTGGATAATAAGTAGTTCAATAATGCACAGCATGGGACTCAGAAGGTAGCTGGTCGTGTGCAGCTGACAGGGATTCACTGACCATGGGCTTGCACCTTCCTCAGAGATCTATACCTCATCTCTGACCTTTGTAGGATCTTGCAAGCTGGAAAAGTGGAAAGTCACTGAGTTAGTGAATCAGTCACTAGTTCATATATTGATGGAAATATTTTCTTCTCTTTGGTAGTGCTAAGTCAAGTAATTTTTAGATTTAACCAGAGGCAATAAAGACTTTGACTGTAGTAATAAACTTAAAACCACTTAATCTTAAAATTATGTTGCGTTTTAAATTAAGGATAAGCTTTTCCATTAAAATATGTGAGTTTTGCAGGAGTAATACTGGAGTCAACATTAAATTGCTAATAGCAGCTTCCTTTTGTCTGGACTCCAAACCCAGAATGTAATCACAGAGTCATAGAACACCAGGTTGAAAGGAACCTCAAGGATCAGCTGGTCCAACCTTTCTTGGCAAAAGTATGATCTACATAAGATGGCCCAGTACCCTGTCCAGCTGAATCTTCAAAGTGTCCAATGCTGAGGGATCCACCACTTCCCTGCCGAGATTATTCCAATAGCTGATTGTTCTTGTTAAAAAATTTTCATCTTGTGTCCAGTTAGAATCTGCCCAGCAGTAACTTGTACCCTTCACCTCTCATCTTTTCCATGTGACTCATTGTGAAAAGGGAGTCTCCGTATTCTTTGTAGCCACCCGTTAAATACTGGAACATGGTGATAAGGTCTCCCCTAAGCTTTCTTATCTCAAGGCTGAATGAACCCAATCTTTCAGCCTTTCATCATATGACAGGCTTCCCAGTCCTTTGATCATCTTTGCCCTTCTCTGGACCCTCTCCAGCCTCTCCACAGCTATTTTTGCATAGTGGGGATCAAAACTGAACATGGTATTCTGGGCATGGCCTGACAAGCACTGAGTAGAGTGGGATAATGGCTTCTTTATCTGTGCTTGCTGATGATGCCCTTGCATCAACAAGGGCATCATCAGCATCCTATTGGCTTCCTTTGCCACAGCAACACACTGTTCAGTCATATCAAGTTTGTTGTCCACCAGGACCGCCACGTCCCTTTGCATAGAGCTGCTTCCTGGTGGAGTAGGTCCCAGTCTGTGTGCTGCATTGTTTTCTGAGGTGCAAGACCTTATGCTTGCCCTTGTTGAACTTCATAAGATCCTTGTTAGCCCACCCTTCCAGCCTCTCCAAGTCTTCCTGCAGTGTCTCTCTCTTCCCAAGTGTCTGCTTCCCCACTCAGTTTTGCATCTGTGAGAGACTGAAGGAGTTAAATGTCTCAAACATTGTGTCAAGGTGAGTCCGAGAAGCAGCATCAGGAGCACAGCACAAGGGACGATGCAGGAGGGTGCGCAGCTCTGCTCTCTGAGGTGCCAGAGAACAAAGGTGACTCAGAGTTTATTTGAGAAAGGGGCTCACGACTGCCTGAAAGACCCTTTGTGACCACCCACCACACTGGCACCTGCAGAAGATCAGGACATTTGTGACCAGAGCAAAAAACGGGCATAGCTGGCTGGAACAAGGGGCGAGGACTAGACTATAAAAGGCTCACCCATCATGTGACGACTGTCATGTCTCTTGCTGTCATTTCAAGATCCAAGGGTATTGACATCTATCTCTTTTTTTCTCTCTTTCCTTTTCTCTTGATTTCTTTTTATCAATTTTTCATTGGTAAACAGCCTAGTTTTAGCCTAAGGAGATTGAATAACTTTTATCCACAGAAATGTATTAATTGTTGACAGTGAGTATCAACAAATTGGTTGGTATTTTTCCTCTGAGCCAGTGTCGTGACTCCACCGACCCTGCTGTACAGGGATCGGCTCCTCCTGTGTATGCTCTTTTCAGGGAATAAAAAAAGATTCGTCTCCCCCTTCACCCACCGAGTGGGACAGGACAGCATCATTAAATATATTTCATTCCACATTCCATCAGGTAAAAGTGGAATGTATGCACATGCATTGTGTAGTTCAGCAGTATGGATCTAGTCATTAATGCTATGTGCACATACACAGGAAATGATTCATGTGGCTCAAAAGATGTCCTTTAACAGAATGTTTGTTTATAGCTGTTGTTAAGCATCATCTAAGAAGTTTCTCTCTTGACAAAAAGAACAAGAACTGGTACTCCTTAGAGTACTACATACTTCTCTATTTGATCACATCAGAACTAACAGAGAAAACCTAACTATCTCACTGGAATTGCCACATCCGATCAGGGCGCTGTATTTTCCTGTTGCCAAAATTAGTCTTCATCAAAGCTACTCCCTTCTGATGAAGTAAGAGCAACCTCCTGTTAGAACAGATGTGAGATAACTACACTTTGTGCAGTTTGATCCTTGAGTTGAGGGTACAGTATGCTGGCACTAACTAGCCACTTTATGGCTAATAAATTTTCTGGATTTAAGAATAGCAGGTTTGGCTTTTTTCAGTCTTACTGATCTTTTGATCTGAAGATTTCACTGACAACTTGTGAAAATGAGTTTCATTATTTGTGGTTACCATCTCTTCTATGTGTGGAACTTTGATTAGAAAAAAAAACTCTAGCCTTTATCATTTCACATGTAAAACCAACTTCCCTGTAAAAATAAAACCAATTTAGTAATAGGGCTGGTTATCTGATTATGTGAGTAATATTCATAATCTGAGACTCACGTCTTCTGACAGCACCTATCTTTGGCCCCCTCAACCTGCAGTGGTTGTCCTAGCATGTCTTTCACTCTGCGTCCTGCCCATAGCCTCTACCAGAAAGTCTCTGCAAACAGCTTGGGCATTTGCCTGATCTGAAGATGCCTTGGAAGGAGACAACGTTACCTTAAGACTTATTTCTAAAGAATAGGATCTTTAAAGACGTGCAATGTCTGTGGCTTAACCCAAAGAAAAAAGTACGACTTATATAGCAGCACGACGAAGGCTGGAAGTTTTACACCCAAATTAAACTGTTCAAACTTGAACAAACTCCATGATGGGAACAGCTAAACAGCTGTCTTTGTAGCTGTCTGTGAGCTATGAATATAAGTGCTTCTTCTCAGTTTCCTTCAATTGCTCTTCTGAGGATCCTTGTAGCTCTTTTCCTGCCTCGGCATAACTTTTTGCCCTTTTTATCTATAAGCTCTCAGCCTTGCCAGAAACAGCACAGCTCTCCAGATGTTCAAAGAAGCAAAGAAAAGACAAATAGATTTTTATCTGCTAAAAGCAAAATCTTCATGGAGCGGTTAAAACATTACTGCTCTGTCTCCCCAAGGATGCCTTTTGGAAGAAGAGGGCTTCAACCACTGCCCGTGGATGGTGAAGCAGATGGCCAAAGGTAGCACTAGGAAGCTAAAGAGAGGTGGGTGGTGTTTGCAGTGGTAAAAAGCTATTCTTTGATGCGCAGGTGCCTTCGGTTATGTTACAAAGTTCATCCAAGTACAAATATAACCCTGGAAATTACGTTGCCTTTTTTGCTTTTGCTACTCTCCAGAATTTGGCAATAGTCTGCCATGACTTTTTATTTCAGGTGCAATGTTTCTGATGCCAAGAACACTCATATGTAAGACATACACGTAAGTGTGTTGATGTTGTGGTTGTGGCCTCATCTAACAGCATGTACTGGAAGGCCATTTGCCGGAAGCATCTCTTCTGTTCTTTTTAATCAATTGGGAATTAAACCGAAGGGCAGGGTTTCAGCACTGGTTTTTGTCATGTCATCTACTGAAGAATGAATTCTGATCTTTATGTTTCTTCTTGTTGTGAAGATATAAAGGTTCACATTTGTCTTTATTTTTAAATAAAAGTGAAGCACGAAAGGCCTTGTTTTCTCCCAATGTTTTCATACCTGAGCTGTGAGAAGGAGAAGGGGCTAGTTCACCAGCAAAGTTTCCTTTAAATAAGCGTAATATTTTAGCAGGGAGTTGAAGTTTTAGTGCCACAAACAAACTGATATGGTATAGTCAGTCAATACAATTGTGAAATTTTTTTGGAAGGGTAGAATGCAAAGCACACATTACAAAAATAGCTAACCTCTATATGATATTTGATTAAAAACTATAAGAACAGTGTCAGATTTGCTTGGAGGTTTTTGTTTATTTTTAAGAAGCAGCAGTATTATTTCCAGTTCTGAAGGTATTTTCAGAATGAGCCAGAGTCCAAAGAGGCTCCAGAATTTGATGTGTAACCTCTTCTGGCTTCCCTGTTGTGTGCTGTTTTCTGATGCTCTCTGCTTGCAGGACAGAAGAGACATTAAGACACAGCAGCCAAACGGTTTCTTCCTAAGGAAACAAGTTAGATTCCTCTACAATCAGCATGTTCAATAATGAAGGTTGTTTCAGAAAGGAGTTTCTGAGGGAGATACGTAGATCCTGAACAACCTCTGCAAAGGCCAATTACCTGCCCTTTGTCACCCTCAGCTTTTCCTGCAATAAGTGCCGTCTCTCTGTTGGTACCACTTCCAGTAGCAGCAATTATTGCAGTATGCCTACATGACTCAAAGCCCTAGCTTCAATAGTAAGGCACCCAGGTCTATGGCAACTGAGAGCCCATCTCATTTAAAGCTCATCCCACCCTATTTCTACTACCGTAGAGATTTTTCCTACTGTAACTATCAGCTGGGTATTGTTTCTTTTTCAGATTCCTTCCACATAGCTCTATACTTTGTGGGGTTTTGGGTTTTTGGGTGGTTTTTTTTTGCTTGGGTTTTGTTTGTTTGTTTAGTTTTTTTTGGGTTTGGTTTTGTTTTTTTATCTTCTGGTAACATCTGTACATACTTTGACTACATGTCATGTAGACTATCCAAAGAACTTCCTATGTCCAAAGTCTGTTACAGTTTTTCATAATGGTTCATAAAGGGAAATATGATTTTATTGATCATTTTTCTGCATACTAATCTATATTTGAAAAGATTCTGAGTGAAAAGTTGATTTTAAAGTAGCTGTACTTTATATGACATGGATGCCACTCAAAATTTAAGTTCCATGATAGAACATGTAGCTTACTGATGAATGAAATAACTTATTTCTTTTGTGTTTTTTTTTTTAGCATTACTGTATTTTATCAGAAACAGAGGGGTATTTTACTTCCTACATAATTCCTTTCAAGCAAATACAGCCTGCAGCAATAGTCTTTAGCACATTCTTCCTCAGTTATATGGAGGCTCAGCTATGCTTTTGTGCAAACATAAGTAGAATACGGAAGGGCTGTCAACCAGATTTGTGTCAGTGATACACAGGCTGTTTAAGTGTTTTTAATCTTGATATCTATAACTGTAATACTCACTGCTAATGTTTTTCTGAGTATCTTTTCTTAGCCAATATATATATATGTTGAGAAACTAACATTTGTACAATTTTCTCCTCTTCTCTCAGGAGTTTTCTTATTCGATACAAGCAACTGCAACCATTTCCTGCAATGTCTTAAAATTTCTATTATTTATTATGAATTATTTATATTCACCTTCTTCAATTAAAGATTTATTTTCTTTAATTCCTGTTTCAGTAGACTACAATATCTTCACTGAATTCTAGTAAGTTGGGTTTTTTGCTGTCTTGACAGCAATTTATAAGAGTTTGTCATTATAATAATATGGGCTAGAAATATCTAGTCTAGTATAAATGCTGAAAGTAGATATGTTGTAGCAGTATATGACATAGAACTCCACATAAGATTATCAATTACAATAAAAAGCTTTTTTAACAGATAAAGCCTTGTAAGGCATGCTGTGGTGTAGATGTATCCAATGGAAGTAAAGTAAGTATGTTTATAGAAGCTCTTGATTCCTCTAGTAGTATTTCAATTTTGCACTAACTGTGTAAATCTGTCTTTGTAATTTAACTGCTGAGATTCAGATTTCATGGTTCACTATGTATCTTTTTAAACCTGTTTCTCCTTTATCCACATTCCACGAAACTTTGTTTTGAGTATTTTAAGTCACTTCTGTTTTAATGTAAATATTTGACTTCCTGAGAAGAAAATGTGGAATACCTTTCCTCTGTTCCTGGCAAAGTTATATTTTCAGTAATGAAATGTTTGTTCCTTTTGAAAGACCTGCGATGTCCTTTTTTTTTTTTTTCTAAGAACAAAATAATTTGATTTTAAGATAATAACCTAGTGCTGTGTGTTATTTTCCCAGATGTTAAATTCTGTTTGTCTTTGCTCTTCAGAGAGGAAGAACAGAGAAACTGACTGAGCAGTTCTTAAACAGGTAAGTACCACATTCAGCTTATACCATTTGATTGAGCTGCATCCTTCTGAGTGTGAATGAATGTGATTTTGGCATCTCTGACATTTATTAGAAATGTTTTGTTATATAAAACAGGAACACGTCAGTGTATGTTTCAGTTGTCCAGTTTCTGTTGCCATTTGCCATATTATCTGAACATATCCTACTTAATACTTTTCTTGCTGTTTTTATTTTCTCCTTAAAGGAAAAATAGGTCGCTTTCACAAACTGTTATATTCACAAGGAGTAACCCAATGTTGGAATGCCTTCATTTTCAGCCACAGCGTGATGTTTGTGGTACTGCTAGTACCAACATTGTCTAGATAGTATAAAAAGGCAGAAGGTTTCACTGTTCTTGAAAATTTTCCTTTCAGCTTCAAGTCTGCACATCTCATCATGCGTGTTACTGCACATGTTCCCCTTCTTTTCCTTGCCTGGGGAGTGCAGCCCTGGGTAATTAGGGCTTGCTAGGGCTTGCTTTCCTGTATGCCCTCTGATCCATTCATCTGATGCCTCCTGCAGCATTGTCCACAAGGCCACCTGCACTGGAGATGTGAGTTGGACCAGATGCCTTGAGTTAGGTTGACACCAAACTCAATGAACTTTAAGACAACCAGGATTTAAGAATTTCAGCGGTCATCCATCTAGATAACCCCAGGTTATGTGCTGTGCTGAGGGCTTGGGTAAGAAACAACTGATTTAGAGCAGGGAAGAAAGCTAAGGTTTAATGAGAGCTAATTATTCTTCCATGGTTTGTTGTCTTCTATATCTCCACCTCTGTTATGCAGCACAGGTTATGTGACTGCTCAGTTTCATAACACAGTGAGGGTGTAGCTGGATTCTTGAAAGAGGCTAGGCAGATCTGACAAACGTGGTAAGAATTTAGCAGCCATTTGTGAATGCCTTTTGTTCATAATGGTTTTTGTGTATGTATGCTAGATGCATCACATTAGGGCAAAATCTTCTGAGCTACACCAATAAAACAAAAACATCTCTGTATCTCTCATCTGTCTTAGACTTCATCTACAGTCTAAGACAGTCAGAAACTATTTCAGTCATGTGTTGCAGAATAAAAGAAGTAGCTGCTCCAGTGTGTTGCAAAGTGTACTGTTGTTACACTTGGGATTAAAGGGAGCCTACAAGAAAGATGGGCAGAGACTCTATCAGGGAATGCAGTGATAGGATGAGGGGTAGTCTAATGGAACTTGATCTACTGCAGGGTGTCCCAGCCCATGGCCGGGGGCTTGGAACTAGATGATCTTTAAGATCTCTTCCAACCCAAACCATTCTGTGATTCTATGGTTCTATGATAAAATCTTTTAAATTTATACTTCAGGCATAGTTTTAAAGACAATGGCTTCCGTTTTTGCATAGCCTTGCTATGGACTCAGTCGCCCAAAGAAGTTCAAGTCACTAAGCCAGGTGTGTGTATGGAAAGAAGATTGCTCAATTTGGTGCCTGTGCACCATGAGTGTTCATTCTTGAAAAGACAGAGCTATATAAATGAATGCAAAATCATGGCAGTGGAAAAATGTAGTGCTTTAAGTGTGGAAATACTCAGAATCAATCCCCTTTCACACACAGGAGAACAAATCCTGTTGCTAGTCCTACATGGTCTTAGGAACAAATGAATTCAAATATTCACATGCCCCCCCAATGGGTGATTGCTTAAAAAGGCAGGTCAGAAACATTTTTCTTATTTCCCTTTGATAACTTTAAAATTCTTCTTTAAAGAATGATTTCCAGCATTAGAGCAGATTTAGAATCTTTCTTTCAGTTTATCTTGTCATCTGAAAGAGCTGGGGCTGTTTAGTTGGGAGAAGAGAAAGATGAGAGGAGGTATTATTAATGTTTATAAATATCTGAGGGGTGGGTGTCAAATGGAAGGGGTCAGTCTCTTTTCTGTGGTGCCCAGTAATAGGACAAGAAATAATGGGTACAAGCTAGAACATAGGAGGTTCCATCCCAACGTGAAGAAAAACTTCTTTACTGTGAGGGTGATGGAGCACTGGAACAGGCTGCACAGAGAGCTTGTGTAGTCTCTTCTCTGGAGACATTAAAAACCCAGCTGGACATGTTCCTGTGTGACCTACTCTAGGTTCATGCTCTGGCAGGGAGGATGGAGTAGATGATCTCTAGAGGTCCCTTCCAACCCCTAACATTCTATGATTCTATGATCTATTTAGAAGCAGATGACAGTCTGTGTCTTCGTGCTCGATGCTGATTAGCCAGCACACAAGCTTCCCTCCTCAGCCCATAGAGCTTTTTTTGAATCACGACCCAGAAATGTGTGGCAGTCCTCGTGCACTTGGTCAGTGAACAACATTGACTTCCTGAGATTGGTTCCCAAAAGATGGCTGTTAGTATCCTTTCACTTGCAGCTGTCTGTACACCAGTGATGGAGAGGAGGATGTACCGGTGGGGAAGCTTAGATATTTGTCTGTGTGGGAAAAAGCAAAAAGTCAAGGAGTAATGTCATGATCAGGCTGAGAAGAAACCAGAAACAGTTTAAATTATTCCATGGTTCAATTTACAGTGAGCAATAATATATTTCACAAATTAATCTGTTGATTCATACATACTTTCTTTTTTTTGAAACTGGTGATTTAAAGCCATTTGAAGGGCAGGAGCAACATTGTAGGGTTGTGGGTTTTTTCCATACTACAGAGGGAAATAGTTTTTCCTCCAATTCTCTATTAATTATTTGCTTCCTTTCCGCTTTTGCCTTTCTGCCTTCGCAGGAAAACCCTACATACAAGAGAAAGACACTTAGTAAGCCTAAATAATTTAAGTTCTCTTTTATTATTTCATTAAAGGACATCTTATGAATAAAAATTTACTTATTTATATGTGACTTGCTAATGCTGGGATCTGAGGGGGGCAGATCTACGCTGTAATTCTGAGCAAGAACATTCACATTACATTCTTCTAATATTTTTTCTCTTATTATCTAAATGAGAAAATAGAGAAGTGCAGCTTACTGAAGTAAATTTATAATGTTTGTGATTGTCTAATTTTTTTACTGCATTGCAAAACTGATCAAAAAAAAAAAAGAAAATAAATAAAAGACAAAACGGTATGTCTGTGAAATACAAACCACACAGCTGGAACACCCCCTTTTCCTGTCTGTGTAGTTTAGGAAAAGTCGTTAAGTCAAACAATACAGCATTTTCCATTTGAGCACATAAAATGTGAGTTCCAATCACTAGCTGTGACTAACTTCTCCATAGAATTTAAGAAATGTGGAAACCGAGCGTCACTTGAGAAAAATAGCTCATGCATTTGTCATTCCCACATCCATTTTTCTGACTCATTTATTTTTACACTGCTCTTTTCCTAAGTGCCCAGAGTGCTATCAGAAACCTTAAATGAGAGCAAATCCTACTGCCTTTTTTTTTTGGTGGGGGTGGAGTAGGGAATTGGAGTGAGGTCTCACTGGTCCCGATAGGGCCAGATTTTCACATATGTAGCTTATTACCATGTTCAAAATCTCATAGCTGTTACCACTTGCTTTTCCTATCATTGCGTCACCTTCTTTTCCCCACATACTGTTCCATTTTGTTGCCTCATCTCCTCCTTCTGTATCTGGATAATTGGAAGAGTCATTTAAGCTCGCCCTTACTGTCTGCTGAGAGCTCTAGACTGGAGCCAGGAAAGGAATTCATCATGGCCTTAGTTTCAAGCACCTCCAGCTATATCTAGTACTTTGGAGTCAGAGAGGAGACCACATTGAGATAAGACTCACGTGGAGACTGTCATCGTCCTCCACCTTGTAATGTAAAATCCGAAGCTTTATGCTTGTCAAAATTTAAAAGAAGCTAAAACTACATAGTGATATCAGATGTGGAGGAGGCATCAAAAGCACAAATATGTGTGTCGATGAAGTCTTGCATTGCTACTGATTATGCTGTATCTCATTTCCTGCGCAAAACCAGGGCAAACCCTAATGATTAAGATGGTTTGTTATGCTTCAGTCTGTGCTGTGTTGAGTGCACTGACAGACTTCAGTATTTTAAAAGCAGCTGATAAAGTGGAATATATCATGTTGATCATGTATCTCAGAAGAGAAGTAAAATTTATGGATCTCCCAGGATGTTTCTACCATAATTATATAAATATTACTATAGATGGTCCCCAGTTCTAGTTGACATCTGCTGATACACATGCCAGGGGGAATCTTTTTAAATTTACAACATACTACATAAATCTATAATTTCTTTCTTCCTGCTCATTAGTAAGAACTAATTGTGTGTACATTTCTATGTTTTGAGTCACAAATATACATTTGCCACCTCAGTCACCTCCCTCCAGATGCATCTCTCTAGCATAGGTTCCTATGGGAGACTACCATGTAAGGGAACACTAGGGACAGCTGTGGCCTATGATCTAAGTGAACTTTAACAGAAAAGTACTGAAAGACATACTTAGCCTTGATCTGTGTATATTCTGTGAGGGAGTGTGACTATGGGGAATGAGCTGTCTTTTGATAATTAAAGTAGCCAAGCCCTACAGAGCGCCACTGCCTTTATATTAGAGTACAGAATGCACAAATTATTTTTGGTTTGTGTAAAAATTCAGAAGAGGACTTCCTACATTTTGAGCATAGCTAGTCATTGTTTAGTGATGCACAGCAGTAGCATAGTAGTTGAGATTATTATTTCTATTCCTGGTTTGTGATCTTGAAAACATTAGACCCTCTTCCTCTTGTTTCTTTCCATAGCTCTACAAGTGAACTGACACCTTCGAAACTTATTTAGTTCTAATTTTTTTTTTTTAACATGCTAAAATGTTCCATGTGCAATCCTTGGATGCAGCCAGCACAGATGCAGTGAATGACATGAGCAGACCACAGGTGTCATAAAAAGAATTTCTGTCTTCCTGGATACAGAATCAGGAAGGGTACATTTCAGCCTTCCCAGATGAAATTAACACAGCTGAAAATCTGACCAAAACTTTATTGCAACATCTTCTCAGAGCTTGTGCAGTTAGCAGGAGCATGTAGGACACAGAGCCTCAGCTGTGTCTTGTTACATTATGGTGCTGGGGGAATTGGGCAGCACAAAACAGACCCACCAGAAAAAAAAAACAGATGTTTACAACATGTTGTTTCTCTGACATAGCAACAATAACAACTCATTGATTAGCAGAGATTTCAGTTTGTGCAGAAGGGACATCAAGTTTCCTCCACTCTACCAGCCACTCTCCCCAACAGCTTCCTAGCCCACTTTCTCTTCCTCCTGAAGAAGAGAAAATGTTTTGAAACACCTTCAGATTCACAGTATTTTTCTCTGTTGCATTAACTCTACTCACCAGTACTCACACCCCAAAGCCAGCTAATGAGAAGGAAAATCGAGCTTTGCTTATCTATTTCTCTTATGGAAATGAATTTTCTGCTTCAGAGGTAATGCTGGCCAGGAGAGGATGCATGAAGAGGGTGAAGCACCGGACAAACATACATTAGACATGACAAGTTCTGTTCTGGTCCAGTGCTATTGCAGTGAACTTTTTAAACTCGACACAATGGCATTTAAAGAAAACATCAGCTCAGCACACCAGTTCTGCTGTTTTATTGTCCTCACTTGGCAACAGCTGAATGTCATGTTTGTGCTGTTCTTGCACGTCTCTTCATCTTTATTTACAAATAATAATTTATATAACTTCTTTTAACTTTTTGTGTAATTTCTGTTAGCTTTTTATAACCATTCTTGAAGATAGTCGCATGACTTCCAGCACTTACTTGTTTAGAAAATAAACAGCATTGTAGCCTTTTACCTCTTCATGTAGCGTATTCCTAGATCCTGTGAGTTTCCAGGTATGTTTAATTACTGGCATAATTCACAGGATACCATAAATTGTCTTCTTCCCTGATATCTGCATTTCTTCAGTGAGGTATTTGTATAATGATATAAAAGATTTTACAAGTATAAAAGGGGAAATTGGTACACACAACTAACTTGATATATATATATACACACACATATATAGTCAGTTATTCAGCTAACACCACTTAAGATCAGAACACTAAAAGTCTAAGTTTATATCCTTGTTCAAGTGTTCTGTTTTACCATACGGGAAGGTAAAAATCAACATTTGATCACTTGGTCAAATTCTCAGTCATCAGGCTTGCAGACCCTTGATTTACTCAGCAGCGTTAATTTTGAGTGGAGCTATTTAAAAGCTCAGAAACATTCCTTAGTAGGGAATGGAAGAGTGTAAGAAAATCATTAACTATACATCCTCACAAGTATGTTCTTTCAGAAGCTGAAGTAGGGCTTTTAATATTTTTTTTTTTTTAAGGAGAGGCCAATGCCTTTTTGTGTGGCTATACATGCATTACTGATTGTGTTTTCAAGTCTGTTTTCCAGAGAAAAAAATCAATTCAATTGTGTTATCATCCTCATAATGCTACTTGGGGAATGCTTGTTCTTGCTGGAGAAGTCAAGAGGAGTAGCAGGTAACCAAAATCTGATCTCCTGCAGACTGGAAGAGAAGTTGCAGTTGCTTTTGCATGGAAAGGTACTTGCTGCTAACAAAACCCCAGCATAATGTACTTCCCAACAGCAATCACTGTATGGGTAATCCAACAATCCAATTAGATGCTAGATTGTTACTTTCTTTGTTGGTAGACTACTGTCTAGCCTGTATGCTAACAACCAAACAACCAAAAGCCTGCTCAGTTGTTTCTGTTTCTTTGCAAAGACTGAGAAAAGAGGAACAGAATCTACAGTGGGCATGGTATACATGAGCAATAGGATCTCTGGGAAGCTGTAACCTAGACTGAATAGAGACACTACCCAAGCACAACTCTGTGGTTCACACTGAGGGATTTCCTGCTCGAGATAATCAGCTGATTTCAGCTCTAGCACTATGTGGTAAAGGAAAACATGTTCTCTTGGGTAGGGCACATGCGCTGTGCCAGAGAGAGCTTGCACATGAGTTGAAACATTATACAAAGCACATTTTCCACCCTCAGATAAAGGAAACTGTCAGCAAAGCGCACAGAGCAAAGATGCCTATGACTCATGAAACAGATTAATGGGGTTTTACTAGCAAGCCTAGTTTGAGCTGAGTATAAAAGATAAAAGATGTCTCAGACTATCCTTGATGTATTAAGCAAATGCTGAATTCAGCTGTGGTTATGCTTGCTGATTTCTGTTGGTATTTATCATATTTGTTGGTTTTCTTCGTGAAAACCTGTTCAGTGTAGCCAGTAACTGCGGGCCAAAAAGAAGGCATGCACACACACAAAAGCTGTGGGTTGTATTTTAATAAGGATCCCTACTGCTTATCATTGCTGATTTATGTAATTGTCTGGAAAAGGTCAGCATAGTTTGTGCTGTGAACAACTGAAGCTGAAAATTTTGACTTTTTTTTTTTTTTTTACTGGACTTGTAATCTCCTGAATAAATGCGGTATGAAAAAAGCACTGTAGAAAAAAATGAGGCAATTCCAGCTTCAGCCCTTTGCACCTTTGTTCTTCAATTGTCGTGAATTTTATTCACAAAGCTAGTCACAAATAACAGTTGGTTACAATGTTTTATTTAAAGACAAAAAATTGTTCAGGTCTCTAGCTCCAAGGCCAGTCCTGTAGTGCTTGGTTTGTTTCTGTATCTCTCTTATAAATTCAGTGCTAGAATATCTATAATTTTTATTTTGCTTTCTTTAGCACATATGCAAACAGCCATCTTCAGCGTGACTTCTTATGTTGATTATACTTCTCTAATTACTTCTATAGGCTTAGCATAGTATTTTAAATATTTGCTTTGCTTTTAATGTGCAGTTGTTCAAAGCAGCTAACTGATTGCTTAAATACATCTCAGAGGAGGAGAGGGCTGAAGGAGGATTTCTGCTGTTCGCAGAGTAAAAGTTGGCCTCTGCTGCCTTGAGGAAGATCAGGAAGAAAAATTCAAGACCACCTTTTATTTGAATTAAGAAGCACACTGAAAGAAGTCTCTGAAAGAGATTTGGGCATGGCACTTGGTCCTTGAAGGACTGGGGAAGGAAGCTAGCCCTCATGGTGGGTTGAGAAGGTATGCTGACTGCTTGCCTACAAAGCCAAGGCAGGCTTTCGTTTTCTTTAAAAAAGAGGACCCAGAAGTGACCACTGGAAGTGGAGCTACATTACAGAGCTGCAATCTGAGGAAAATTAGAGCAGTGGCAACAGAACTGAAAACAGTCCAGAGAAGGCACTGATGGAGAGGACTACCCTTAATGTTCTTCAGCACTTTTCTTCCTTCCTGTTTAATATATGGAGTGCAAGGGCCTTTCATACAATCATAGATTACCTGGTTGGAAGGGACCTCAAGGATCATCTAGTCCAACCTTTCAAGGTAAAAAATATCATTTAAATGAGATGGCCTAGCACCCTGTCAAGGTGAGCCTTCAAACTGCTCAATGTAGGGGAATCCACCACTTGCTTTGAGATATTATTTCACTATCTAATTATTGTCATGGTGAAAAATTTTCTTCTTGAGCCCAATTTTCTTATTGTGATCCTGGAAAAAGCAGCATAAATTTCTAAATTTTAAATTGCATCTTGTTAGTCTTGCTGTCTGTGTTTGGAAAAGCAGAGATATCCAGAGATCTGCACAACAGAACCATAGCTGAATTATTATGAAAATATGCACTTCTACTTGACCAATGGGAACAATGCTTTAAACCCACATTACTTGTAGAGGTTTCTTAGTTTCTTCTCAAACATATGAAAAAAAAATCCTTCAACAGTCTCCCAAGCTACACTGCTACCAAGGTAGCCTGAGAGCAATTCCCACCCCCTCGGCTTCAGATATACCACTTTGCACCATCCCAGTATAGAGTCAGGTGAGGACCCAAATCGACATCTCTCCTCGAAAGTTGAGCGTGGGAGCTGGAGGATTTTTCAGGAAGTCCTATAATCAAGGTGATTTGGAATCAAAACATGTTATGGTCGTGCTACAGATATGTCTGTCCTTTGAGGTAAATATAGTCACAGATACTCAAAAACTGAGTACACAAGTGAAAAGAATAGTATCTAGGAGACTTGCTTTGTAATTGCAGAGGCAGCCATAAAGAGTACCTTTTGACACACTTGGTGTCGTTTTCATGAAATATTCAAAGAAACATGTGAATAGTGAGCTGTAACGAAAGCAAGAAATTTTATTTCTGAAAACAGTACCATCAATGAAGGGAGGTGTATGACAGATTTACTTGTAGCAGCACAAGCTGCGAGACAGCTGTCCCATCAGAATTAAACTAGAAATGAAGTCTTTCTTTCAATAGTATCTATGCATTTGTGTTTAGTTTATTTCCTCTTTGCAGCCTTGTTTTGCCCCAAATTAGATTAAAAAAAAAAAAAAAAGTTAATTATTCGTATTTGAATTATGTTTCATAATGAGTATGGCTTCCTGGGAACAGAACAGCTGTGTGTACATTAGTTTCACTTAGAGAATAATGAGCTTATAAATAGGGGAGGCAATCATACTTTCCTTTTACCTCCTCTGAAGTTTCTCTTACAATTATCAGGCATTTGCATGTATGTGGCTACAGCAGTGCAAAGGCCAGGTAAAAGTCTGCAACACCACCTGCTGCACCTGGGAAGAGGGATATCCTTCAGCAGATGTTAGTCAGGGCTGTTGTATATAAAAGAGATTCATAGAGATAGCCACACACCTGACAGAGTGTGTGGCAGAAAAACACAGAAAGCTAAAAATTCATTGTTTGCAGGAAAGTTCCATTCAGAATTTGTCCTAGCAGGAAACTTTTCTCGGAAAAGGGAGAAAAGAAAAGAAGGCTCTTGAGTGAGGGCGCAGTTATGAGAAGGTTGGCTCCTGTCCTTCAGTACCAGGGATGGTCATGCAGTGAAATGCAAAGGGTTATACCCTGCAGGGTAGATAGCAAGTGCTGTTGGTGATGTCTTTGAGTTGCCTACTGAGCTTGTCTGCTTATTCTGTGTAAGTCTATGTCCCAGTGGAAAAGCCAGAAAAAAATACAGGCACAGAACTTAATTCTCTCTGTATAAGGGGAAAAAGGCTGGACCCTGCATAAGAAACAGGAGGGATGTGAGATTAGTCATGACACAAAGTGGCTTTTGTTTGACATAACCAGCCCCTCTGTGATTGTTAAGACAGCACTTCAGCTGTCCTAAAACTGCCTGCTGGGGACCAAACACTGCCTTTTGTCTAAGGATCAAATGCTAAATAAGAAAAATCAACACGTCAGAAAAATTATCCTCTGGAAGTGAGTAAGGGTATGGCAAGATAAAATACCAGAGAAAGGCAGTCTTGTCTAACTCAGCCTGGAAGTAATGCAAGGGTGTGAGTGGTGAGCATTAGTCACTGGTATTTTCTGTGCTCCTGCTCCATGCTCTGGCAGCCCCCCTGCCCCGGCCTAGTTGCCTGCTTAAGCCAGAGGCAGCTGTGCGGGGCACGGCACAAGGCAGTGCACAGTCCCCAGCCGCTTTTTGTGGAGGGATCTGAACTTTTTGGCCAAATAAAGAATGAACTTTTTTCCCTTTCTCTAGAGAGCTTTGCTCAGCAATCGAGCAAATTCGGAGCACGTGTTCTCCCAATGGCATGGAGGATCTCACTTCTCATAGGATTTCTGCAATGCTCTGGAATTGATAGAAGACTTTAGAGCATAACATGAAAACCTCAGTCATGAGTGAGTATTCCCAGAGTCCTGGCTGGTACCAACTAAATGTCTACTGAATGGCACAATGCCAAGCACTACAGTTTATGCTATTATTCCCTTGGAAGGAGATCCGCTCCTTTATGCAACTATGAGACTTTAATTTTGTATCAGTGTAAGTCTTTGAGAGGCTTTTAACTAGCAGAAACCTGGAGTACTATACTGGTTGACTGCATTCTGACTTATCGTCTGTGAGAACAGCTGCTAATCTTTTCCTGGGTTATGATTTATTTATTCATAGAGCCTAAAAAAGACCAGAAAGCTGAAATTTGTGAACTATCCATTTAAGACTGTATACTCAGTGAACTCCAAATAAATAAGCCTATCCCAGAAGGTCTTTCCAGGGTGAAGGTGCTCTTTCTTTCTCTGCTACTGTAACTATGTATGGCAAAGCTCTAGCTGCTACAGCACCTATGGTTTGTAAAACATCTTGACCATTTATGTCCGTAGCCCTGCTGCAAGCAGCCCCTCTCTGAGGAGTGCTGGAGACCAGCATAGCTGCAGTGCAGAGGCTTTCTATTTTCATTCTTCCCAGTCACCACTCAGATAAAAAAATAAATTTATCAGCACCTGATAGCATGAACAAATCACAGTTTTCCTTTTTCCTCTTCCTTTTCCTTTCCCTTTCCTCTTTCCCCTTAGATAACCAGTTTACAACAAAATTATAAACATCTATGTACAGACATGGACTTGCCACTGAAGAAAGAGGATCTGTTGCCCAGTTGACTCTTAGTTGTTTGATACAGCCATTCTTCTCTCAGACTGGAGCTGAGCTACTTTGGATTTTCTGGGAAGAACATCCAGCACACTGGGCAAAATATAGAAATGTTGCTCTTAGATAATAGGATATTAAGCAAAACCTACCTTTCTAGTGGCACTAGCAAGCTGAAAACTTGGTGCTTGAAGCAGGATTAGGCAATAGCAGCTCTTTTCCACTGCAGTGGAATTGGTCAGATCCTGCTGAGTTCATGGAAAATCATAACATTTAAACCTTATTGCTGGGCCTCCAGCTCTTCCATACATGCTTAGTGTTCTTATGTGTTAGTATTGTTGAGACTAGTGGAATACAGTACTAAAAATATATTTTGAAGCTACAATTACAGACAAACGTTTAGCAGATTTTCAGTTCTAACAGCACTGACTCCATGATTTTCTAGTCACCTCCTCAAAGTAACATTGTTAAAATGTAGTTCAAGGAAGCGGAGTCCTAAACATGGATTTATATCTCTGTCTTTATATGGTCCTAACCTATGAAATTCTGAAATATTTTTCTGCTACAGTTGTACAAATGAGGGCAAATCTAAGCCAAACATCCCGTGACCTGTTGCTTTTTTTCGCCTCATGTCGATGTAATTAAGGAAAGAGCTAAGAGAACAGTTACACCAAATGAGAAGGTAAAAAAGTGCTGCCGAATAAGCATCCCCATCTGTCTTTCGTTAGTGTGCTATGACTCATGCAGATGTCTGGAGATCATCCCATTTCCTTCCTGCCCTGAAAAAGAGGTTTTCACAATTACAATGTAGCCACGTTGTTTTAGACTTAATTTGAATTTCTGTACAGGAAACTCATTCTAGAGAAAATAACGTGGATGCCAGTTGATAACTGGTTAAGGAAGAAAGTAGAGGAATGAAGTATACATACTTTTTTACCTTTTATCTTTTTGTGTATGTTGCTTCAGTGCTGCTTACCAAAATCACTCAGAAGTATGAAGCTAACATGATGTGTCTGCTGTTCCTCATAGTCTGTGTCTTCACTACCTGGATGTAGGATGGATGAGAATCACATTTCAAGGTTTTATAATGAAACTTCCTGCAGAACAACCATGGAAGTAAGATGTAGAAGGGATATGTCAGTAGGTTTGGAGCTTTTGGCCTGGAGGGGAGGTCAAGGAGGTGTTCCTCCTTGGCTTGTTTCTGTCTTTTGTGTGAAGTTGTCACTAAGTAAAATGCAAAATGACTCTTGGGATTAGTGCTTATGTCTCTTCATGAAGCTGGTCTGTACTGCAATAGAAATCTGTGTATCTATGGTCAATAGACCAGAAGTACAACCAAATCTATTGTAAGAGTGGAGGGAACAGCTGACTTAACAGTGATTCTACAGCTGCATTTGCATGGAAAAGAAATGTTTGTAAAAATAACTTGCAGTAATTATTAATAATCAATAATTTTTAATATTTATTAATAATGCTTGGTTAAGAGAAATAAAATTTCACTTCACGCGTAGATATAAACATTGAAGAACTATTTAATAGTATGGTGGTGTGCCTGAGAGAAACACTTGGCTTTTAGCCGTGTGTTAAGGATTACAGGGTATTCTCAGGCTGCAAGAGAAAGCATTCCATAAATATTTATTACAAATGCTTTGCTAGCATTTGATTGATATGAATGGACAAGAGAGAATATGAATGGACAAGAGACAAATGTTGGTTGTTCTGTTTGATGTTGTGGTCCTTGTTCATTTATGCTACTTTGCTTTCCCAAGGAAAAAGGACATACAAAGAGAGTTTAAGAAGCTTAGAGTAATGAAGCTATCGTTGCAGCTAGAAAAGCTGTTCTGTTTTGTTGGGGGTTTTTTTCAGTAAAATAAGTTGTGAACACTCTCACTAAATGAGTGGCAAATTAGGAAGATGTCATTGTGTAAGACTTTCTATATGTCTGTAAGGAATAAGCCATGTAAAACAACCTACTGTTTGACAGATGATGGTTTTCAAAAAGATGACTGCATTCACATTGCTGGATTGCTATTAGGAGAGCCAGATGAAGTTGATGCAGTTCCAGATACTAAATATGAAAAGTTTATTGGAAGGCTCAACAAATGCAGCATTGACAGCCACAGACTTGCTGCTGAGGTACCAGCTAATTGGGTTTTGTATATATTCAATGCTGAAACACTGCAACGTACAGCATAATACTTCAGGCAAATGTTAGTCTTGATGTCTCATATGCACATTCATTTGCAAATAGTCCATAAACTAAAGGCAGTTTCCTTTAGCCACAGACATATTTTCTTTATGGCCATCTTGAATGAGCATGTATATTTACATAGCAAGAGAATAAGTAATATTAATGCAAGCAGCTGGGTTAAATAGTTTGAGTAGCTTTTTGGATAGAGATCTGCTAGTGAAAATGCTGAAAGATGCTGACATTCGGTGTCAGACATTTCCCTCTGTGTAATATTTACTGGAACTTCAGGATTTGAAACAGCTGGTTTTGAATGGGAGGAGGGGTAAAATACGTTAATTAAAGATGGGCAGCAAGTGCAAAATGTTCCTCACAGCTTTTTGAATACTGTTCACCCCTCCTTGCAAGCCATTCATTCCTGAGGCTTGTGGTTCTGGCAGAGCACTTCCAGCAATTCTTCATTAGTGCATCCTCAACACTCAGCTGTTTTCTGAAGAGAAAGCATGTACCTACCAGACAAGTTTTGTGATAGACTAGGATTTTTATAAAAAGAGGGTGGAAATAACTTCAATTAATGTATGATATTGTCTCAAAATACTATCTTGGCACTTGGCAATTCGTATGATACCTATGGATTCTGAACTCTAAGTTTTTTGTATTTGGACCTGGTGTTCTCTCTCCTGCAGGATTTCTTTGCTGGGCAGTCGGTATATTGAACATATTGTAACACCTTTAAGGAAAAAAACCTTAAAAAAAAAATTGGATATGAGTAAAATTTCTTTTCTACTGTCCTTCATAAGTACATTACAATATCAGATGTGCTTCATAGAAGTATTTGCATTCAAAACAATTCATATTATTACCTTTAAAAAAAAAAGTTCCAAGTCTTCCTGATAAAATACATGCAATCTAACCAATAAAAGGCAAGTGGGCTACTCTTAGTCCTACAGTGCTTAGAACAGAAAGAAAATGCTGGAAAGAGTAGCCCTAAAACTAGTGGTCAAGAGTGGACCATTGTGTACATTTTCATTAGAGCTCTGAAACAATTCACTTCAGCAATTTAATCAAAGTTATGGAGATATTTTTTTAAAAAAAGGCAAGGGATGATTACTTCCTTTTAATGCAAGTCGTACTTTACAGTTTCTCTCTTTCACAGAGTGCATAGTGCAGCTGAATCAACAGAGCTACTGTTTTTCAGGTTCACAGTGCTAAAGCTCTATAGGTGATCTACTCAAGACATGTTGACACATGGCTGCTCGGGAAAGTGGTGAGTTAAAGTGTATGCCAGTGTCCTAAGAGTCTTCTGAAATACTATGCATCTTACGGATCCACAGAGAAGCATGATCACTGTGGGAGTGGAAAATGGTAGACGTACATATGAAGGCTTATTTCTCAGCTCTCACTACCTCCTCGGTGGGAATGTGACATACCTGAGGTACATAATAAACAGCTTTTGAGAGAATTTTTGGGACTGGCACATTCATACTTTTCACGTTTGTCTCTGACAACACAATTAATAAAATGCCCTCTTCATCTTGTCTCATGTTATCATGCCGACACAGGCATTTAAAAGAAATTTCAGTTGTGCTTTTTATTATATCCAAGTCATTATTCACAGAGACCAGGTAAGAGCAAGGACCATCTGCGTGCGTTTGTATGTGAGAGAGTGTGCTTGTGTGCACTCATACACAGAGGGAAGTGTTTGGGAAATGATCAGTACATAGCAACAGAAAACAATAGATCTCTTTTCTGTTTATAAGATCAACCCCTTTAAAATTATCATGAAGTCTCTGAACACAGAATCACAGAACTGTTGAGGTTGGAAGGCACCTTGTGAAGCCATCTAGTCCAACTGTCCTTGCTGATGCAAGGTCAGCCAGAGCAGGCTGCTCAGGACAAGCCTCATTCTTATCATCAAATAAATTTTTGATTACCAAAACCCACTATGGTAGTGGCTTAGAATCATATGATATTTCTAAGCGTGTTTTGTCTTATTGGATTCTGTACTTAGCATTCACGGTTCCTGTTTTCAGCAGTTTCTCTGAAACCATGACAATAAAGAACTGTAATTCAGAAAAGAACTAGAGATTCTCCTCCCTTAATCACATGATTCCAAGTACTGTGGTTTAAAACAAAAAAACTATATACAGACATTTTTTAATTATGCAAACAGTGTGTCACATTTACTCTGTACTCTACACAAAATTGCACAGAGTAGAACTAAGAGCCAGCCCTTGAGCAAAGCAGTGGTTATAAATTAACTACCCAGACTGTGAAGATAATGAATCTCACAATCAAGAATTTTCTCAGAATTTGCTCAGCTCAGGGATGAAAGCTAGCAACTCTTTTAGGAAGAAGCTAATCTCAGCTACTATGATGATTTCTTAAGGACAGGGTCACTCCACTTGTTTTTGATATCATTTGATTGCTTCAAAAACAGTACAGGAGAGAGAAATGTTGATGAATAACTTTGAAATATTAAAATGTTGATAATTATTCTTTACTTCCCTTTTCTGGAAGCTTCAGATTCTTGCTTATGCCGTCTGCATTTCATCACATAACTTTCAGTGATTCATATTCATCTCCTGTTTGTCATTGTCATTTTCTCCCCCTTGTGTACATGTACCACACCCTGAAGTTGCTTGCTTGTTTTTTAAAATAACATCTGTTCTTACTCATTTAAGTACTCCATAAAGATCGTTGAGACAGGAGGCCTTTTCCTCCTCACGTGAGTAATGTGTGGGCATGATGCATCTAGGTTTTCCAAAGGATCCAAAGTGGATGGTCTCTTAGAATTAAATGAACAAGTAAAACCCCAAGATTTACTGTTTGGTTTTGGTTTGTTTTTTTTTTTTTTCAAAGATTCTCTGATGGGCTTAATTTTGACTGCTGTGGTCAATATGGATAATTTATTTAAAAGTTTGCTCCTCTAACGTTTCTACAATCATACCTTGTCATTTCTGAGAAGTCTGGCATGGTTTTAAAAGTTCTCCTGCTTGCTTCATCTTGCATCGTATTGCCAACTGCCAGTAGGCATCAATGAAGGCTTATAGTAGGTGCTATTTAACAACGTGCTATTGACTTTGAAAAGGCTTTTTATTATGTCTTATTAAAGTAAACCTGATAAGAATTTATATGAGATTACCTAGAGGAGGTTTTTCACTAATGGGGTTTACTTCTGATAGCTTACTTGCTACTACTATTTATTTGCAGATATAGGACATCTTATCTTGGATTTTGTTTAGAGGAGTATCTCTTCTACTAGAAGATTCCTCTTTTAAATACTGAATTTTCTTCTGACTTCAGTTAAGCTTTTTTCAAACAGAACTTCTCCAGTGCTCTAATTCATAACTCCACAATATTGAGAAGAGAGAGGTGTAAGTGAAAGATCTGCAATATTCTTGTTTTCTCTGTAGCTCTCTCACAGGACCAGTGCATCACTGAGTGTTCTGTTTGCACAGGTACTTGCAGCCCTCCCATTCATGACTACTGTAGGGATGCATAACCTCAAGAGGCCTTCTCAGCTGAGTAAAAAGCACCCAGATACATAGGGAAGAGGTGAATAGTCCAGATGAAAATGAAGCTAATGACCACCAAGTAATTGATATTTCATGGTGCCCAGGATGGCTGACATAAATTTGGATTTGACTTTGGAGTGTTTGTTTTTGCTGTATAAATATTTGTTGAAATGTTGACACTCTCTTTTACTGAAAAGAGCCATATTTAAACCAGTCTTGATAAAATCTGAACTTAATAAGTAAAAGTTTATTAGCTAGTAGAAAGTGAATATCGACCAAAAAAGCACAGCTGTGTCAAAGTTGAATGAACAGAGGAAAATCAGAAATTTTGATCAATAAACGCTAGTCAAATCTTACAGCAAAATTTGTAATCTGCCAAGTGAAATTAAAAGATAACCTCCTGGTGTCTCTGAAGGAGGCAAGATAGTTAAAATCACAAGAGCAGGGCAGCAGGAAAAATAGACTTTGGACTTCCTGGCTTTAAGGAAGACAACACACCCATGTGTTGACTGATACCTTCACTCAGATCCTTTTCCGTTATTTATTCCAAGGAAGCAGGAGTGTGTGACCTAATTCCTGTAGTGAGTCCTTCACTTTTCCTGTTAAGGTTAACTGGTCCAATAGAGGTAAATCTTGAGGAAGGTTCTTGAAGCCTCATAGAAAGGAGAAAGGAAGCTGAGGAAAGCTCCCTTTCTTCATTGCTCCATCCCAGGGCACCTCCCATCATATCTCCTCTGGGCAATGCTCCTGCCGTGCTTCTTTATTCACACCATCTAAGTCTTCCAAAGTTTCATCTTGTTTCCCTCTGACTGGAAGAAACAACCAAATTGGAAGCAGAAGCCTGAGAGAAAGATCAGTGAGTTGCATATGTCCTTGTCTCTCATCGGATATCTTGCAGTTGGATGTTGTGGGTGCATTAAATCTCTCTTACCTTTTACAGACCTAAAAATTGTGGCAGATCTTGGTTATAAAACATAAAAATCCAGCTGTTCAGGAGCTGACCCATGAGTAGTTCAGATCACTTCTGTAGCAGAGGGAAGACTGTCAGCTATGACACAACATCCTAAATCAAGGTAAGCTACCCTCACATGAGAGCCATCTGTGTACAAGCCAGTCAATGATCTCTCTGTCAGGTGAATGCAATACTGTGCTGGGTGTCTGATGAAGAAGAAAGGGGCATCCAATCACACAACAGAGGCTGGCATTTGTGGAGCTATAAATGCTGAGCTAGAGGCAGAGCTGCAAATGATGACTTGCAATGTTGTGGCAGAGCTTGGCAAATCCATGACATGAGAGGTGGCTTCAGTTTTCTCTCCAGTGTACCTCTTTGCAGAGAGTGAGCAGCAGAAGGACAGACTAGAAGACTAACTCTCTCCCTCTCTCTCTCACATCTCATCAAGTGAGATCTTGAAGCACCCCTACATTTGTGGTCACACTAAGTACTTATGGCTGCCTCTGAACTATGTAACTTGAAGAGATGACCATTATCACAGCTGTAATTAAATGGATATTAATAAAACATGCTGCCAAAAACATTATAGATATAGATTTTGCTAGCAATATACATCTATGTAAAACATAGATGTGACCTGTTCAGTGACCCTGGAGCATGGTGAGGTTATCAAGAAGCCACAGCTGGTGATGTTAGATTTCTAGTCAGGAAATACCCTCAAGAATGTTGAAGATAACAGAGACATTCTGCTGGGGAAAAAAAGCAACCAGCCATTGTACAGAGGTCACACAACTTGACCATGTGCAACCTGAAAAGGCAGAGCCTAAAGTACTTAAGACTGTGGTGAAAACCACTGGTTGTGCACACACTCTTGCTTCAGCACTGAGTGTGCAGAACTGTTTACTTGTTACCTTGTATTGCTATATACATAAGTGTTATAATATCATTAGGGAAAGAAATGGCCCATGCTCCTATGTAACCTGGTATCCTCCCTGAGGCTTTGTTCTAATTCAGTCTTTCCTACGTCTAAAATGATAAAATCTCTATTTATAGACAGGTAATTTTCCTCTAGCAAACAGACCTCAATATTAGGTGATGACTTAATTGTTTTTGCATTTATAACCATTGGCAATTGTAGGACCCACATGACAAAAAATTACCGATGGCTTGCATGAGGAGTGAGGATGCACTGAACAATAAACCTGATTAATTTGCTTTTCTTTTACAGAAAGTTATTGCACTCTACAGCCCTGAAGGGAAAATCATAGCAAGGGAAGAGTTGTTAACCAGCCTTCATAGTTGTTAACTCTTTCAAAAAAACTCACTTTTTTTCTTTTGAATAAATCACTTCAGTGGCCTGTTAGGTAAGACTTTGGAAGAGTGATGGAGGGAGGAAATAAGAGAATTCTGTACAGCAAAACCTTGTTATGAGAGGACTCCAGGACAAGATAATGATATCATTCTTTGTTTCATAAATACAAAAGTTAGGACTTTCCTAGCACGCAACTGAAGGCCTGCATTTAATAAGACATATGGTCTCATCTCCGCTGCAGTGCAGATCCTGTAGTAAGAGACTAGCAGCCGAGCTAGCTGAGATGTTGTGTTAGCACTAACTCCTTGAAGAAGAAGTAAAGAGTGAAAGGACACACAGTCAGAGTTCTGTGCAAGCACTGTAATGAATGTATATTGCCAAGGGAAGCACTGTTGGTTATTTTGTTCTGTTTTGTTTTGTTTTTTCATAAAAGCTTTTTTCATACTATGCAACTGTAGCAGAGATGTAGCTTGACTGAACTTAACAGAAGTGAATGTCTCTCTTGATTTTGGTAACAAGATCTACTCTACTAACATATGTAACATATGGAACCAGCTTAGAGATATACAAATTCTTCTGTATCCAGCCTTCAAATCTGGCAATATCGTTTAATTCACTTTGTAGGCAAAACTTGGTTCCAGATAGCAGTTTGACTTCAACAACCTCACAAAGTCTTTTGATATCTAAGGAAGTAAGGAAATCACCAAAGCAACTGATCTTAATGACAATGATAAGGAATGACCAACTGGCCTCTTTGGTGAACTGCAGTTTCAAAGAATAGGTCCACGAAAAAATGAAGAACAGCAAATGTCTTTCCTTCACCCTAGTTGTGGAAACAACAGCAGCATTAGCCTTCTATTGTAGTGTTGCTGGATCTTCTTTTTCATTAATTTCTGGCTCATCTTCTGAATCATGCCAAAATTCAACCTAGTGTGAAATAATATGACGAAACTACAAAGTAGAAACTTAGCAGTGGAAGCTGACATCATCATGGAAAAGAATGTATATAAAAGAATGTCGTGTTCATCTTTTCAGGAACATTTTTGAGTGGTAGCTGCCCTGATCCAGCTCTGCATATTGGTGATAAAATTTAAAAAACAATAGCAGAAACCCCCACTTTCTCCATAATTCAGCCTCTGCTTTCCAAACTGTAGCTGGCTTCATGCCAAAGACTCACAGTTTTTTCTTCCAAAATTAGTTTTACCAGTCTTACAAACCCCATCTGCTTCTGGCTGGAGTAATGGTGAATTCTAAAAATTGGTTCTAGTTCCAGTGGAAGAAAATGTATCTAGACCACTGTAAACAATATGACTTACTACTCTAAGTGTCGTTATAGCTAATCGTTTGATAAGTCTATCAACAGTGTTTTCTTTTCCTCTCCTTTCACTTTAGCTGAGAATACACAATGATAACCTCCTCCCAACTGGCCTCACAGTTCATATTTGAGATGCAAAATGACTCTCTTTTTCAGAGTATTCCTTCGGACTGAGTTGGACAAACTGACAATTTTTTCAATAATGCTTTAAAATAACATGTCCAGAAATGCAGCGCTTCTAACTCTCCCAGTTTCCTGTATCTTCATCCTTTTCTTCTTATTTTGAAGCTACTTATAGCTTAAGATAGTGTTTTACATGGAGAAACTGAGGCATAGAAATGCTGCAGATGTTAGATGAAATCAAGGACAGATCCAGGGAGAACTGAAATAGAAGGTCAGTCCTGACGTTTCAGCATATGCCAGAAAAGCAAAGGACGTGCAGGCCATCAAAAGGATAAGATAAAGTGCTTTTTATCACAAATGGAGCAGTTGTCATACTAGCTTTTAATATGCTGGAAACAGAAGAAAAAGCACTGGTATTCGATCCCTTCTCTGACTTTTCTTATGAGGCATTATGAAGAAGACCAGTCAAAGAAAGCTGAGCCAACATTTCTAACCCGTATTGCAAAACTCTCATCAATAGGCAGAAGGCTGTCCTTTCATGGTAACACTCTCACTGCCATCTTTTGAAGTTTGATTTTTTTTTTTTTCGTCATATGAAATGGTTAAAGTTCCTTATCTTCAGAAAAGAGAGCCCACATGCCTCCTGCAGATTCAGTGTGCATTGCTCTTGCTCCTATTCTCCACCTTATCCAGTGAAATTTTAGATAAGCTTTATCAAAAGAGTTTGAAAGAACCACACATGAGTATATCTCATTGGTTAGGATGCACTCCTGGGATATGAGTGTTGTGAGAGGGACATTTGAACTTGAGCTTTCAGTAAGTAACTCCAGGAAGAAAGGGTGTTACCTTACACTCGTTATTCTTTGAAAGGCACTGAAAACCTCTCTAGCTAAAAAAAAGAAAAAAGATCTTCAGATTCCACATAGAGTTAAGAACTTGCCTGCATCTCCCTGTAGACAAAGCTTATTTTATATTTGTACTTTGAACATTGGCATCTATGGCACCACAAAGTGCCTTATTCTCTCTGTAGCTCATTGGGAGAGCAGAGGCGGCACTGAGCATTAGGTTAAGTTCCCTGTGTGGGTATTTTCCTCCCTATAGTTCAGTTTAATAATTTGTAAGAATCCCTAATAAACGTACTCATTTGCTTGCCATTAACCAGCAAAAGCAATAAAAGAAATGATGTGTCTCGTGTGCCTTTAGTACCCTTGTCAATGAAGGTGAGATGGAAGTGGCTGGGTCACGATCTCTAATGTCATGAATAATGGGACAGAGCTAAACATAATAGATGTCTCCTGTTGTAGTGCCACTCACAGTTGCTGTTCTTCTCATCTTCTTTGTAAAATACAATTTCCGTTGGTCCTCGATGCAGAAGAGAGATCCTTAGTCACTCACAGTGGGAAAGCATATAGATGAGGGCTGGGGACTGGCTAAACAGATCTTCAGTGGATTTTAGCCCATTTTACTTTATAAATATGTGAAGTCTTTCTGTACTTACATTAATACTGACAGAGCAGCACAAGGCAGTGCACAGATTTTTCAGTGCAAAGTTCTATCTTTCTAATCGATACACCAGGAGTGCACATTTTGGCAGCTGTTAATCATTGGCTTGTGCCCTCTGCGAATCTTCAGCGTGATGTAAGTCATAAAAAGATTGACCTTTTTTCCTTTCTTTTCCCACTGGTCCTGTTCTATCAGTCTGTGTCCAGAGAGAAGACAGAGTCACATTCCAAGCAGCTATTTCCTTCTTTGTTATTGTGCTGTTCTGTAGGAAGCCGCTTGCATTGTTTATTGGTCATTATACCAGCTCAGCTCTCATGATATATGTGATCTAGAGCTCACATGACGTATGTGTTGTCCATGACTCCTTCTGTGTTCCTTGAAACAGGTGCTTCAGGAGACTGCATGAATTCACTGTCACATCACTCCTGTGGGAGAGGGAGATGGTGTCCTTCTCATTCGTGCAAGAAGCCAGAGATGCAGAGAAACCCAAGAAAAATCTTTTCATTGTTTTGGAAAGTCCAGCCTGAAACATCTCCAGCTTGATTTTTTGAGAGCACTGTACATAAGCGACTCAAAGAATAGCTCTTGGTTTTCAGCTGCAGTTTGCAAGAAGCAGGGTAATAATATTTGCTTACAAATGTTGATGATATAAAATAATTACAGGCATAAACAATTTCAGATTCTATGGAAATACTTTTTAAAAACTATACTCTAACAGTACAGTGATACTTCAGTGGCTCAGTTGACTCCACTATAGCATAAGACAGGTATTATATGAAGAACAAATTACACCCTTTCTACTACATCTTTACACAAATTTGTTCTTATACTAGCAAAGATAGAAAAAAAAATCTCCAAACTAATAATCAGACTATGATCCTGAAGCTCCCTGACTCATGTGCCATGCTGTCTCAGGCTCTATCACACTGAGGATAGCTATTTATCTCAGATCTCAGCTCCTAGACACAGTCTAAACTGTTTGCCTCTCAGGAGACAGCAGTCAGGTTTTCTGCAAGTGATAAAAAGGAAAAATATGCTGATCAAGAGCAATATACAAGCAGGAACATCCATTATTTAAGCACATTTCAATTCTTTTAGCTATATCACTGCATTAGTTTTTGCTTTCAGTGGCTAGACCTTGAGATCCTGTTTACTGACTCAAACAGCTGAGAGCCAACCTTTATGCCTGGGAGGGATTATAGAATTACAATATTGTTTGTGTGGGGGTTTTCCTGTTTGTTTGATTTCAAGGGCCTTGCTTGTATAACTGTGTAAAGCTTTAACCCTACTGTCTTTTGTTGTCCTCCATCTTCCCCAATTTAACAAAAATCTTTGATGATTCCTAATGGTTCCCAGTGTCAGGAGGTGCTAGTGGAAAAGTGTTTAGAAGATACTTAGCATTTCATTGAGAAATTAGAAAGACTTGTCCTTGCTGGATGCAAATAACTATGAAAAATCCATCCCAGAATAACCCACAATAGCCTGCAGTCCTCTGGGCAATGTGGGCTTCTGGTCAGAGGGCCAGGAGTGAGGTAATTCACCACCATGAACCTGGTCATAGACACATGGACTGATTCTCTGAAGTCCTAGAGATCCTGCACAGGCCTTGAGTCTTTTGTTTGTTTGTTTGTTTGTTTGTTTTCTGGTTTTAGTGAAACTCCCATGCTGTCTTGACCATGAACTGAACTCAAAATCATCAGTCTTCCATCCACCTTTCACCCTTTCATAATGGGATTCTTCTAATATCTTTTTTTTTTTCACAAGATGATGGCAAACAATTGTCACAGTTGATGCTTTCTATTCTGTTGTCTTCCTTTCTATCCCTCAGAATACCATTGGGCAAAGTTATTTCTCAATAAAGATTTGCTTAGATTTTTCCTAGAAATAATAGGCTCTATTTTCTTCCTTTTCTTCTTGAGTGATGTGTCCTATATTGCATAAAAGATAGACCAGCTACTGGACATAACCATTCCGTTTTGTTTTTACAGAACCTACTAATGAAATTAAGCCTAGAAAGTCTAGACTTCTGGAGGTCTTGCTGCTTACACGCCACATCTGGCTACATACCTTTCATCATGAGTGAGCTACGTTTTATGAGCTACGAAGGAATCTTGCAGGTTACACTTTTCTGAGTGAGGGTTTTGGGAGCCATAGTGACTGCGCTGTGCCAGCACTGCACCCCTGCATCTCACTTGTCCCCCAACAACCATATATTCGGGACATGTGCTTGGGCACCAGGAGGTGCAGCCATGTGTGCATGAAGATGCATTTGCAGTCCCACACAAGTTATGCTCAAAATTCAACTGAACAGAAAAATACACATCCTTTTTTTTAATCCTCTAGGCTGAAAGCATATTGGTTTGGGATGCCACTTGAGAGCCAGACATCCAGAGGATGATAGAAAAATGAAGGAAAGGGGATTAACATCTTAATCACTGGAAAAAAAAACAACCAAAACCAAAACAACCCTCCTGGGGCTAGAGACGTGTCAGAAACAAGAAATCAATCGTCTTTCTCTACGAATATTATTTTTTCCAAAGAAAAGATGTCATACAGTAGTGGCAGGAAACTTTTGTTAGCGAGTTGCTTTCCCTCCAGCTTGTGGGACTGCATCAGGAAAATCATAACTCAGCAACACGTGTTGCAGCTATGCCAGTGGCAAGATATGATTCAGAAGGGATCATCTGTAAATAAAGGAAGATTAAAAAAAGAAAGAAGTGATCACTGATCATGTGATGATGAGCAAAGATTATTCCTGACTGACCTTGGAAGCAGAACTTTCCAACTCAGTTTGGTATGCAAAGTACTTGGAAAATTATTTTTTTCCTTGTCTTTATCTCTTACTGCTGCTGAAGAATGAAATTGTAATTTTGTCCTAAATTTGCAAGAAGTTTGAAGTAGTCGATTAGCAAAACGCGTAGAGTTGGAAGCAGATATACTGCAGTGTTTTCGGCTGTACCCTTACAGAGTGCCATCTAGGGGTAACCCATTAAAACTTCATCAAAGGTTGAGAGTTTCATCTCTCATTAAAAATCGAACTGGAAAATGTGAAGTGTAAACCTGTACAATGCTCCAAGATCTTGCTACGGATAATAGGCACTCTGGACTACATAGAGTAGCATTAAGACTACAGGAAAAGAGTTTGGCGAGAGATAACTACAGGATACAAAGTAACTAGGTTGAGAAGACCATAATTTCCTCATCTCCACAAGCTACCCGGTGTTTACAGCTGAACCCTTCTGTGACATTCAAGTGACTGGCATTAGTAATACAACTTATTGTCCAGTTTGTGAGAAAAACTATGAGCTTTAAAATCCTAACTAGTAAATGTGTATGAAAGTTTACGGTCAGGGCTGTCCACTAGATATGTAACAAATGTTCTGTGTTAACCCCTGTCTCTTCCAAAGAGGAAGAGAAAGGAAGTAAGGGAGAGAGACTTGTGGATTAGAAAAGAAAACTAAACCAGCTTTAGTGAAAATAATAATAAAATGGAATATATACAAACATATACAAACCCAGTATTGAACCCAGCCCCCTGATGGCAATTACATCACACTGAGGAAGTCCCAGACTGGACTCAGTGGCAGATGGGAACCAGATTCAGCAGCTGGATTCTGGAACTGGATTCAGGAACACATGGATTGGGATTGAAGGTGGAACAGACAGCATCCTCCTTAGATGACGGCCATTGAAGAAGAGAGATCGGCCCTTGTGATCCCTCAGCTTTATACTGAGTATGCTATATATGGGATGGAATACCATATTGATTAGTTTAGGATCTCCTGTCGTGGCCATTCATGCCCACAGGTGAGGTCTTTTACTTACTGTACCTCCAACATGGCACACAAGATTTAGTAGTGACCCTAGCCTGCACAGGAGCAAGTATAAGCAAGAGCCTTTCCACACACCAGTCCTTGATAGTAACTCTAAACATGGAACATTATCACTGCTAGAAGCAGGCACTGTCTGCAAATATATGTTGTTAACTTCAGAAAGTGCAGTTCATTAGAAGAAACTGTGTTTAGAAGTATAACCACTGAACAGAATTAGTTCTGTTCCAGCTGAGACCAGGACAATGTGATTGATTCAGATAAGTAATTTTCTTTGTTTCTCTGATAGGACAAAAAAGGAAACCTATAATTCTTACAAACATGTGAGGACATTAGCAACCATATTTACCTGTATTTTTGTTTTATTTTGTTGACCTGTTTTTGTCCCTGGTTCTAACTTTACATACTTTTAATCAATATATAGAGAGAGTAATATGATCAAGTTCATAATTACACTTCTGCCTAACATTTCCTTTACTTGGCATTGCTTGAGAAGGCTTAAAGAAGCCTGGTTTTTCTCTTATCTTTCTGGAAATTATGATAGGCAATCAAATAAATTCTGAAGGTCAAGAGGCAGCTTATTATGCTGAGATAATCTGATGATACTCGAATTTCTACCATTATTTAATTTCCTACAAGAAACTCACTATGAAAAAATTCCTTTCATTTCATTCTTTTAGACAGACTCCCAAAATTCTTTTAAGTTTGAAGAAACACTGAAAAGGGCCTGTACCCTTAGGGCGTACTCTTCCCAGTCCTCAGACACAAAGCCACATGCAGGCAAAGTCCCTTTCCTCTGCAAGAAGCAACATTTGTTCCTTCCACCATCCCTCTCTTGCCTGTTCCTTTGTCATCTCTTTTTGGCTAACATAGTCAAAAACCTGTATCTTACAAATTATTGTCTTACAAGGCATCCCATAAAAAAGGTCAATTCAGGTCTATATAGCCTTACTGTATCCCCTCTAGCATATAGATTTCCTTTTTTTTTTTTTTTTTGCATAAGGAACAGTTTTCAAAGTCTATACAGCTCCTAATCTAGTCACAGTTTGGTCTGTGGCTTGGGCTTCTAGGTGCTGCTAAAGATACCCATCTAAAGAATGTAATTCTGTTTTATGTCTCTGGTATCGTTGTTACATCATCATATTCAGTTCTTTTCCTGGGGAGAGCTACAATAGACTGGTGCTAGGTTAAATCAGCCTCCGATAGAAGAATCTATTCTCATTTTTCCTTGAGCTGCACAGTGGTTTTTCTTTATAATATTGATTTAATAATGTATAAATATACGATATTTACAAGTACTGGTGGAAATAAAAACTATGTTGGCAAATATAGATTGTCATTCTGTCATTCAGTTGTCCCTCTCATGTATTCCTATCACCCCATTTACAAGCAATCTCCTCTTTCCATCTCACATAATTTCAACAAGAGGAGAACAGTCAGTTCCTTATTTTTGTAAGCATGATTTTTAAAAGGGGTGGTGGAATGAAAATCAATTATAATTATGGGTAACACTCTACAAAAAATGACATAGACCTGTGATACCTGGAAGAAAATGAGTTGGTAGAAATTGTGTAAATAGTTAACGAATATTTAGTGTGTTCCTGTTCTAACACATTTCACATTGCTAAACTAGAAAACTCAAGGAGTTAATGATGCTGATGGGTGAATTTCCTCCCATTTTCACCTCCTACCAAGTCAGTGTTGATATGCATTGATTTTTACAGGTCTCATTCTCAGGCAGCAGCATGCTTCAGTTTTGTGCATACTTAAGTATGCCTAATACTTACATAAGTATACATATTACTGGTTCCCAAAAACGGTGAAGAATTTTAGTTTTATTTCAAGCTAAATAATAGTGGGTGAAATTGTGCTGTGATTTATTTTTTTCTTGATATCTAGCCCTTTAACGCAAATTTTTCTTCCTCCTATTTCTTACTTTTAGTAGAGAGGGATGCTGTTATTTAGCAAGTGGCATTGTCTGCTCTACTCTGTGCTAAACTGACAAATGTAGAAAAACAGTAAAAATAGCCCAAAATTGCAATGATAATACAGCCATTTCCTACTTTTTTTAAGAACTGTACAAATACAAATAAATCATCATCTGTGTGTTCAAAGAAGGGCAACAAAGCTGATGAAGGGTCTAGAACACAAGTCTTATGAGGAGCAGCTGAGAGAAATGGGATTGTTTAGCCTCGAAAAAGGGAGGCTCAGGGAAGACCTTCTTGCTCTCAACAACTGCCTGCAAGAAGGCTGAATCCAGGTGGGGGTTGATCTCTTCTCCCAAGGAACAAACAATAGGAAATGACCTCAGGTTGCACCCTGGGAGGTTTAGGCTGGACATGAGGAACAACTTCTTCCCCACAAAGGCTGTCAAGGCCTGTCCCAGGCTGCCCAGGGCAGAGGTGGAGTCCCCAATCCCAGAGGCATTTCAAAGCCATGGAGATGTGGTGCTAAGGGACATGGTTTAGTGGTGACCTGGAAGTGCTGCGCTAATGGTTAGACTTGATGATCTTAAAAGTCTTTTCCAAACTAAACAATTATATGATTCTATGGCTTTATCCATAATAGCTTATGATTATCTCTTATGGCATCTACATTATAAGAGCACTAAAAGAATGAAGAGCTTTAGAAAGGTAACAATGAGTTTTGCAGTCCTTTTTATTTTGCTGTTCAAAGTATTTTGAACAGAACTAACATCTACTAAAACTATATAAAAAAAGAAGGGGAAGCTTATTTGTTCCATATTGGATACCGCTGAAATCATTATTAAATATTGTTAATATTCTTTCATCGTTGCCCAGCCAACAAGTTTTTTGCTTTCTGTGTCTTTTGCCTTGGAAGCATTCAAGCTGATGAACCTACGTGCAATTGCAGGGCATTTCTCATTTGCCTGGCACTAAATTGCAATAAAGCAGTGTTTTAATCTGAATAATCTATCATGGATGAATACTGCATATTGGTAAGCCCCGAAGCATTTTAAGTTAAAATGCCAACATGGGCAATTGTATTAGCCAAACACCTCTCCACCTGCTAGTAGCTGCTCTGAGTGAAAACCAAGTGAAATGAAGAACCTGAACTGGGGCAAATACCATCCTGAGTGAGACTGGTACACAGGCATCCTGTCCTTTTCTAATTAGCTCCAGCATTCACTGCGCCTGTGCTTCAATTAGCACTTTGTAATTGTAATTTCACTCTAACCCTATTTTTGATCTTGTATAATGCCTCAAGCTGGCTAAACTTATTTTCGTCCTGTCAGAAGGGAGTTACTAGTAGGGAGCTGAAACAGCCTCGCCAGACCTCCCCTGGCAGCTGCTGTGCCTGCTATGAGAAAATATACATTACACCCTTCAGCTAGATCTAATTTAGAAATCTTTGAGCTCATAATGATTTCCTATAGTTTGCCCTAATTGAATCTAAGTGCTTTTGCATTAAAACTAGAATGCCCGACTGGGCTGAAGTGGAAAGCCTGTGACCCCGAAATACAGTCCCAGAAGCATGAGCCCTCCTCTGTGTTGACAGTTGCCATCCACTGCATGAAAACCACAGCCATTTTCTGCTTTGGCCTAGTGCCTAGATTGCAAAAACAGTTTGGTTAAGACCAAAGTCTTCTGCAGAACTGAATTACCACCAAGATAGGCAGCAGCTGCTTCATGCGGTGAAGGTACTATAGCCTACGGACTCTCCTCCTCAAGAAGCAAGGCATTGCTGCAGGAGCTGTTCCCACTGCATCCTGTCCGCCTGTGAGGGAAAGGAACTCTGCTGCTGGGGTATGTGTCACCTGGTGTGGGGCCCAAAGTGAGGAGCTGGGCTCTGGAGCGCTCCCTTTACTCTGTGACTCAAAATGCTGTGTACAAACGATTGGCAGGTCAAAAGATCTATCTCCAACAGATGCATTGAGCCATGGAGTAGGAAAGAAACCATGGCTGAGAGCTGTGTCTAATGGGTTTGGGGAATGTGACTCAGGAATCAACTGAGTGAGCGCCCTGCTGAGGGAGACACACGACGCCTGGGCTCCTGTATGTGTGGATTGCAGTGGTGTCTGCCTTTGGCTTTTCTCTAAATCTATTAAAGCCATGAGTGAAATCCTGTTAGTTTCCTTAAGAAATTCTCACCTTTCAGGCTTCAGTAGTAGTAGAGGAACATATGCTATCAAAGGTCTATCCATTCTCAGCCTTTTTTTTTCTCCCCCCAAATTCTGCTGTTCTCTTAATATTCAGGCAGGAACATCGATACTTGAATCGTGTCTTATGTTCAGAAGCCTCTTCTAAGAATGCCACACAATCACTGCACAGTGCAGCATCTGTTACTGATCTGTTAATAATCGTAACAGTAACATTAGCAAGTAATTATCAAGCACAAGTACAGAATATGAACCCATGATCTTATCCCCAAGTCCAGAATAATACAAGTAACAACATAAATAATATTTAATAATCATTGAGCCACTAAAATTATATCTCAACAAAACTATATGGACTTGTTTCTTTTCCTTTAAAGACTAAGTCTAATTGAGAGCACTCTTGATGCATCTATAGTGTTGGAAGAGCTTAGGCGGTTACTGTCATACATTCAAAGTAAATCAGATTGTTAGGCTTGAATATTTACATTTCACAATTTCTGGCTCAATAAATTATATTCCCAAAGCAAATATCATTGCAGCATAGGAAATTATTTACAAAAGAGGAGCTAAGGAAAGCTATTCCATCCTTCCTATTTTTGTCAAGGTGAAAAATATAGTCTTGCAATCATCTTACTGGGCTCAATCCTCTGCTTCATTAGCATGAATGTTTTCCATTGAAGTCAGCACAGATCTTGCTTTCATAAGAGAATTTTGCATTCATCTTGCTACCAGTGAAGTCAATGGGAGACATGCTTCTGAAGGTAATGGTAGTAAAATAAGATCTTTGGTGGTGTTTCATAACGTGCTACTCTGATAGGAAAAGAACGAGTGGTTTTGGGGAATCGTGGAGGTTTGCATTAAAGAACAGATTAGCTTCTGGTAAAGAAATACATGGGAGTGGGCTTAAAATTTAAGAAACTTCAAAGTAACCTGCACTGCAGCCTGGGAAGAACGTTAGATTTAATGCATTTTAATAATCCCCACAAGGACAAGTCACCTGATACATTAAATGACTTCAGTGTTCCAGTTAATGTCAATATCCATGCAATATAACACCTCAAATTGCTAATTTTGATTTTTTCTTACGTTTTTAATAAAACTCCTTTTGTCTTCCACAGAAACATCCCAGAAACTAATGAAACCTTTTGTTCTAAATGAAAGAGGTTCCGTTTGACCAGGCAGCAATATTCTTTTCAACTTTTAATTTGGCATGAAGCAGGAGAATCTTCAGTTTTATCCAAAATGATTTAATTTTTGACTGTGATTTGTTTGCATTTTCCTACTTTGTGAACTCTTTCATATATGCTAAGCAAAGCTGATAGGTCACCTTCTGAAATATATTATAAGCCTGATTTGGCAGTTAGAGACAACATACAGCTTCAAAAACACCTCTTCAGTCCTTATGGAATAGTATATGAGGCTATCTTTCCCCTGCTCTCCCAGCTCACGTACAAAAACCCTTGGAGGGTTCTCTAGAGATGTTCACAATGTGCAATTAAAGAGGGGTAGTGCAGAGATCTCACCAACTCTTCTGCATATTTCAAACTTATGATATTGTCTCTGGACTTGAGCCAGGGAAATAATTTAACTTCTCACCACAGACGATTTTTTTCTTCAGCATAGTTGATACTCCCCAAATAATTTAAAAGATCAGCCTACAAAGCTATTGGCTTAGAAGAAATAAGAAATTAACTAACAGAAGTGTGTTGCAGTAATGTTAATTTTAATCATTTTAATTGCAAAATTTTTCCAATTCTAAGTTTATGCAAAAAATATATAATATTCATCTGAGCAGATACACAATTCCAAACATCTGCCTTTTCCAGAAGTAACTGGCAGAACAACCTGACAGTTGTTCATAGCTGGTTACAGACAATCCCAAATGCTTATAACTTTTATTATAAGATTGGCTCATTTTATAAAACAGATCAATACAAAATATATGTTCCCTTCACAATTTTTTCTTCAAAGTGTCACTTGTTTATGAATGTTCAATCTTCATGAATTTTGAATTCATGACAACTCATGAGCTGAATACCAAGATTAAGAACGTTACAATAACAATTCCTTACAGGTTTCAGTGCAGTTTCTACACAGTTTATTTCTCCGTGATTGCTTACTGTCAAGCATCCCTTTACTGCCTGACCCTGCAAGTAGGACACTCAGGTGACAGCCACGCTGGTCTGGACATCAAGGCCACATCTGGGCTGTTCATGTTAAACACATTTCAGGAATGTTTCAAGGCATCACTTAGGTTGCTATATTTTTAATATGTTTCAGGACGTGATTTTAGCCTGACCAGGTGCCCAAAGAATTTGCAGGTGTGGTTTAGGGCTCAGCACTGACTATGGATCCGTCCAAATTCGCCAGGTGAATGTAACCATCCTGCTGTCAGTGTTTGCAAGCTCAGTGGGCCTAGGCATTCCATGCTAGAGGGCCTCTGCCAGGGAATAATCCTCTGCATATTTAGCTTACTAGCACAGACAAAGCTTTAGGGGCAGCACTACAGCTACAACTAACTTTCATGTCAATCAACAGTGGATGAACAATTTATGCAAAGATGAAAGAACAAGTCTAACCTTTACAACTCAGTTGATTTCAGACTTGTATTAATTTACTCTTTCTTAAGCAATGATTATAGCATTTACTGGCTTTAGATCCTTGGTACAACAAAGCAGGTAAAAAGATCAGTGCACCTTAAACCATCTTTTCTTTGAGATCCATGAAAAACTGTACCTTTGAATTGCTGCTGATTTTCATTTTTCAGTTGCTGTCTCCTTTGCAGCACAACTCCAGAAGCCTCTGCTGCCATATAAATGATGCATAGACCAGGCAGCAATACAGTACGGTAGAGAAAAACACTGAGGGAAGGAGGAGATAGGGCAGGGAAGAGAAAGGAGGCAGGAAAATGCATGAAAAGCAAGGCGTGCAAGACAGCACAAATCAGCTACATTGAAATATGAGCCGTGACAGGAATCACAGGAAACGAGTTCTGCATCATTTGCCACTTCTGATGTATGCCCTATGGGACTCCAGCTGGAGCACTGAATCAGGATCTTATAGTAGTCAACCACATTGCCTTTCCCACAAAAACTTCTCTCGATCTTCTGCTTGAGGGGAAACCCTACAGGGGAGTGAGGATGAGAGCCCTGCTGAGTCTTGGTGATCTTGTGGACCAGGGATCAGGCTGACCATGGTCCCTCACAGACCAACTGTCACTGACAGTAGAATTCAGGAGATTGGGAGGGAGAACAATTGAGAAGTAAATCTCAGCAGGTTTTACTTACCATCCCTTCTCTCCAGACTTCTTGTGGCTTTTTCCCTCCCAAGCAGAGACTGCTTTATTCCTTGGCTTCTCGATTATATTGGAAATCAGCCACCTGAAATGGTCATGCTGTTCTTCCAAGTGCATATGGCAATCTACTGTGGGCATCAGGAGCGTCCTTCATCAGACCAAGGGTGTACATACACATCTGCACTAGCTGTCTAGTCTCCATTTATCATTTATTGAAATAGATACTTCTACCAAGTGACTAATCTCATGCTAAAGTTGCTCTCTGAAATGAATAGTGCATCAGAAAGTGCCTATTTCCCTTCATTAACTGCAAGGGGAGTTCAGACGTGCTTCAGACATGGTCATAATACTGCAGACACCTAAAGTTAATGAGGTGAAGCCCGACCATTGTTGCTTTATATAAGATAGAAAGTAATCTAGAAATGGGAATATCACAGTTCAAGATATGTTGTAGCTGAATTAATACAAAGTTATATTTAAAAAATGCTACATTTCCCATAGAGTGTTTCAGTTTCACTTGATCTAGTAAATACTGTTGAATAAAATGCTAGCATTTGTAGTAGCTCTCTTAAAGCGTCCACTAGACAAACCAGGATTTACCACAACCAGAATGTTGCACAGACTTTATATAATTACTCTGCAATTTAACCATCCATTTCCTCAGGAAACATTTTCAGTCTGCTTAGGACAATAACAATCCCTTTCAGATGCAATGCGCTATACTTAAGTCACAGGGTTTAAGTTTTATCTTTATTCAAAAATGGTTACTTGTTTAAACTTTTAAAACACAGATCATTTAAACTCTAACATCTGAAATCAGCTTTAGATTTATGTCTGCAATATACACCACTCTCTTACTCAGTGACGCTTGTGGGCTGAATAGTAAGATGCCTGGATGATAGAAGAAACCAACCTGAAACAACAGTGGTATTTGTGGGATCAGTCACCAAGATTTCTACCAGATAAACTGAAGGCAAAACCCCTTCTAGATACACAGGAGGTGCAGGACTGTTCAAAATTTTTCTATTGCCAGCAGTAGATGTCAGCTTACTCATTCCTAGGGATTAGCTTTGCCTCCTTGCCAAGCAGATAGTTCATAGTCCTTGTAGCCTTTTGCTTCCTCAGTTTCTCGGTCTGGGAAGGCTGAGCCAAGCACCTGCTCCCAGCCCCAGGAAGAAGAAACCAAAGCAGTGGTGTTCTGGGAGACTCTCACTCTCAAGTTTTTTTCTTCACCATATTAAAAACGCAAACACAGTTATATGTGTCATTTTTGAGTTTCCCAGAACACTACAAATTTACAGAGACAAGTAAGGAACACCTTCAGACCAAAGCCTTGTTTATTTACTTATCCATGGGTACAAAGCGCAAGATTTAATAGTGATGCAAGAGACATGCTACTGGATCACCCCAATGCTCCCTCCCACCACTACTCTGACTCAGGCAGTGACAGCAGGATATATCATTTACAGCAAGTATGTGAATCTACCATTTTCTGCAGTCCATTCCCTCTCATACATCTCCAGAATCGAGGCATTTCATTTGGAAGTTGGATTTTTTTCCCAGTGTGGCCTCCCTAGCTTTTCTACCAAGCCATGCAGGGACTTTACTGGAGTGCTTGTTTTCTTGTTGAATCAAGCCAGTTTTCCAGGACTTCTAACACAACATTTGTAACAATATCAATACAATAATACTACTACTGTACAAGTCCTGGAATACCTACATGGTATTTAAAACAACAGCAGTGCTGAGATACATTTCCCTTAATGTGACCTCCAGCCGTTCACTACAATCTTGAATACAGAGCATCTGACTCAGCTGCTCGTTCTCTAAACTGGGAGAAAGTGTCTGTCTGCTGAGAGCATTTTTTCCCTATTTCCTTAGATAACCTGTCAGCACCCACAGCCCCCTTTCCTCTTTGGCTTATATTTACACTTTGAAGAGTAAATTGCTCTTAGTCTGCCAGGTATCAGAAAGAGTATATTCCCCAACAAACAGCATCTTCATTGCAATTTCAAGGATTTGTGTTGCTTTTCCTGCTGGCCCTTTTACATCTCCCATTGGATTTAAGTCTGTGCTGGGGCAAAATAATACCTCATCAGTAATGTGAGTATGATATTAAAAATATTACATACAATTGCTTTGTTTGTTATAGGTTACAAATCTAAAGGTATTCTATGTCATGCTCCTGAGGTCTTGGATACTAAAGGACCTTGGTTACTGTAAGGATCTCAGCTTTCACTGAAAAAAGGAGGGATTTCTACACCTCCTTGTTACAAAGAAAAGCTTGAAAACATTATTTTGGCCAAAATAAAAGTTGAAAATCTGGAATCAATTTAATATAAAAGGCAGTCTCATGATTTTTATGATTATACATCACATTGGTGAGGGTAGGGACACTCAATTCATTATTTCTGAGTGTTTGCAGTGGGAATACTGAATGGGGAAATTTCATCTTTGGGAATGCTTTGTCACTGATGTCCTCGGAATAGTAATAATACCGTTCTCCCATTAGTTTATGTGAATAAGAGTAGTTCTAAGTTCTAATTTATTCTCCCTGCAGATTTTGACCCCGATCTTGCAAGCTGTATTTTGTACGCATGAAAAATGCCGCAGTGATACTCAGGAGTGGTATGCACAGGTAAGAAGCCCTGTCTTTGCAAGATAATAGATCTTCCTGCTAAACAAATTGAGGGGAAAAAATGGGAGACATTTAGTATATCTATATTAAATTTGCCTTTATAAAAATCGCAGTATGTTTAAACTCTGTGTTATTAAAATAGAATAAAATGTAACACAACATTCCTCTTCACTAATTGGCCTTTACTCCAAAAGTAAAGGCACTGCTTCCCACATCCTCCCTCTTGAAGACACGCAAACACCAGCATAAAAACAAAAAGTGGGCTATTAATGGACAATCTGTAAGGTTGATACGTTCCTTTCAGTCCCATTAGGTGGAGCTCTCAGACAAGAAGAAATGAATTAAAAAAACAACCCAGCACGCACCCAGCACGCACCCTAAGGAATTATTAGTACCGTACTATGCAGGTATTTTTCCCTGCCGAGAACTCTCTCCTCTTGTTAGAGTTCATTTGTATCTAACTATAAAGCTTATTACATGCTTTCAAAACTACTCTTACTCATCAGCCTGCCTGTACAACTTGGTTTTCATTAGCTTAACACATTACTGAGATCAAGCGGCAAACTTCAGAAGCAGCTGAATGCTACATCACTGGGGTCAACATAAATAACCAGTCCAACAGAGAAATATTTATGGAAATAGAGAAGCAGAGCAGATAAAGAATTTAAGAGTAATACATAAAAATCAGAAAATTCCAGCAAGTGCTTCACCTCTCTTCCGTTATTAATAAAAGTCCACTGACATTAATGGTGCAGGATTCAGCTGAAAAATTGGCCGTGTAGACACAAAGACATAATACAAATGGAAATGGCAAAATGTTTGCAACTAGATTTTCTGCTGCTTTCCAGTTTCTGCACTTGTTTTGATTTTGTACTTAATGTGTACACTCTTACAAGGTTTCGGGGTAGCTTTCCCAGCTCCTACAAAAGGGGAAGGATGAAAATAACTCTGTGTAAAGTACTGTACAAGCAAAGGACAGTGATGGGTACATAATTTCAAGGCTCTTGGCTCTTAACACCAGTTGTTCATTATGTGCAGTAACTCAGCAGTGTCAATACTTTTGCCAAATAATGGTTGTGGTTGGCAAAATGGAAGAGGAAAACAATGTTAAACAGACAATTATCAGAATTAACAGAAATTAGCAGAGATTTCCCAGATATATATGGAAGGAGAGAGTTTGAATGGATTCCTGTTAGAGTCTACACCTTATTTAAGAGAAACAATTGACTTAATTCAACTGTAATTAAACTCTGATATCTTTATCTCTTATGAAATCAAACATGACACTTTTGTAATTGACCATTTCTGTAAAGCTTAGCCCATGTCCTAGATTTATCCTTGATACAAAAGTATGGTGATTTCATGATCGCTGATGTACAATGCTGGAAGATGGTTTTCATTCTGTGCTTGAATATCATCTGTCTAGTTCCAGGTTTTGCAACAAAGCCCTTTTGCAGACACTTGAACAGTCTGAAATTCTGCCCTGTTTTCAGACATCTTAAACTCTGTACTCTTTTGCACCCAAGATAAACACCATTTAGTACCTTGTGCTAAAATAAATAATATGCAGTGCCTGTGAGATATGAGAACTAGCAACTTTGTTTTTGTGTTGAAATCAGTTGGCCTTATTATTTGACAGGCTTTAATTTTACACACTGTTCTAGATTTGCTTCACCAATGTAAAAAAACCACAACTTCTACTAGTGCATGCTGCTGTGATGTCAGAAGAGTGTCTGTCCCCAAAACTGAAGGTTTCTCCCTCACTTCCATGTTCTTCTGCTCTACATATTTCCCCAGAGGAATGTTTTGTGATCAGGATGATCTTCTAAGCTTTTTTTCCCACAGGAACTGTCCCAAACCTGCCACTGACATAAGAAAGATGTCACAGGTCAGAATCCGACCTCACTTCTTGACACTGACACCAGGGACCAGGATTATTCTGGTCATATTGGGCAACACATTGATTCTGCTGCCTGCAGCTGTAGCTTCCACAACCTGTTTCATATGCAGAGGACATAAAACACCACTGCTTCAGGAGCATATTTTATTTTTAACTTCCCCTCACCCTCTTTCAAGATAGCCGTAATGATGACAGTAGGCGCATGTCATTTTCAGGTTCTCCTCTGTGAATCTGTTGCTCTTTCAGATGATAATATATATCTATAGTATTGATACGCTCCATTCTTTGTCATACATGGCTACTCATAGTCTCTATTGTACTTATCTTGAGATCCTTAACTGCAGTGGAGGGAGTTATTATTATCCCTATTTTACTCCTTCAGGCTAAGCAACTTTAGTGCTATCCAGGGAGCCCGTGGCAGGGTAAAAAACTGAACCTGATTTTGGTTCATCATAGCTCTGCCGATTGAACTACACTTCAAGGTGACATTGCAGAAAGAGCTGAACGTAGGGCTGATTAAACTTCAAGATAGAGAATGAAAGTTACGGCACTCTTAGCCCCTTTGCCTAGATACCAGAGAGAAGCAAGCAGGAAAAGGGTCAGGACAGAGGAGAGCTGAAGCACTTCGTGCCACACAGTGAGCGTCTGCTAAAGTTCTGTATGCAAAAACATAGCTGGTAAGATTCATCTAACTGGGCAGGACACAACCATCATGACAATTTTCCTCGCGTAAAGCAAAAATGTCTCTCCAAATCTGAAATTTTTCCATTGAGAGCTTGTTTTCAGGAGATGAGTGTTTTTCATTGGAAATTTACCTAGCAGAAGATCCTGAACTATCCACTACATAGTCCTCTAATTCCCCACCAGCTTCCCAGTGTCCATACCTCTGAATGGGTGAGAATGTTCCCTTACCTATGATTCAGTATTTTGCTGAAGTACAGTGTGGTTAAAAGACAGAAAAGCAATCTCAACTACTGAAATTTCCATAAAGTTTAATTAAAAGTGTCAAGCCGTTGTGACTACCTTTGTCAAAACGTGGGTGACAAGCTCTGATGTGCAGCAAAATGTGCTTGTTTCACAAAATGCTGGAGAGAAACAGCACGATGCTGCTTCTCAGGAGGCTGCAGACATGTGAACCTTCTGTCTGTATCTCTTCAGCTTCCTTCTGACCCACATGCCCAGAGCTGAGCCACTTCTTGGAAAGGGAGAGTCTGAGAAGAGGGTCAGTGCAGGTGCTCGGGGCTTAGAAGGGAACAGTGTAATCTTGCTAAGAAAACTAATAGCATTTCCACAGCCAAAATCCTGATCTGTTACTGATCCTGCTGCACCACTCTCTTTCTTCTACTTACCTGATTCGGACATGGTGCTTTGAAGAGAACATAAACACACTTCTCTTGACTTCTCCACCTATCCTTTTGGAAAAGTGCTCAGTTCTTGTACTGTGTATCCCAATATGGTTTCTCTTTGAATATCTCTTTCAGAAAACACACCCCTACTGCAGCACAGTGCAGCCTATAGCAGTGAAGAGGAATAATAGCAAATTTCTTAAAGACAGATCAGACATTCTGAGTGCTATACTTGGGTTAAACTTGAATCTGAAGGGCTTCTGCATATCATCAAAAAAATATTTTCTCCCAGTCTCACAATAGGTTATAGGATGTTAGAAATTTCTGCCAGTAATTATGTGAAAAACAATTCAATTAGCTGAATTCATTACAATTTTTAAAACCAAACTTTTATTTGCTCTGAATAAATTCAGTCTCCTATTTAGTAATAGTCTCCTCCTATTAAGCTTCATTAAGACCTCAACCTGACAGTGGCTGTGCATCTGCTATTAAACATAGGTGCTTTGTAAGGTCTCTGAGATGCTGTGATAAACAAAGCTTCCCAGCCAAGTTACATACTTCACTCAAAAATTATCTGTTTGAAACCTGGTAGTACTGCACATTTGTTTGAACAAGAGGTTCTACCATGACCAGCCCAGACCTACTTTCCCCGATGCCTTATTTGTTGCTCACACATTTCAGTTTCCCTCAGACTCGACTTCAAACACAGACTGGCTCTTGCTATCTGTTTGCAAAATGCTCAAAACAACAGGGGGGTTGGGGCAGAGGGAGGTGATGAGGGAACACCACCACTCTGCTTCACAGAGCAGAAAGTACAATATATTGCCATCACCCAGCAAAACCAGGGATGCTTATCCGCACCTTGAGCGAGCTTGGGATACATTTCTCTTAGCTGGCCAGTTTGACTTCATACTATAAAGAAACAGAGGAGCAAATCACACATAAACATGCGACTCTTGCAAAATGAGGAAATCTATTAGAAGAAAATATGAATGCAATTAAACGGTAAGAGCGTTTAACAGTGACCATGTCTAAGGCCTCTTTATTGCTAGCAAAAGACAGATGGAAGACAAAAGTAGTTCACTCCTTGCAGAATACATCTCTATTCATCTTTTAAATAGACCCACAATAGAGCCTTCTATTGGTCGTATCGATCTCTCTCACATTGCACATGAGCTATCATTTTTTTTCAGGACATCTTTCTGCTCTTTAAATGACAGCTTGATTGTCGGAGCCAATCTCCACCACAGCAAAACTGTTTATCTAGTGGTACGGGTGAGTAGAGATAGTAGTCCTGAAGTTCTGTTGTGTGGCTGCTGTCTAGGGAAAATGATTTTAAGTTGAATTGATTCTGTTTTGATGTCCAATATCCAAATTTTTACTTCAGAAGTGGTTCTCTAAAGGTGCACACAAGAACAGGAAGCTTCCCCTACAGCTCTTCCACTGAACTCCTTGGTATGATATTGGGCAATTCCTAGAGGTTTTGCAAATGTCTTGCCTCTGGTTTTGGTTCCCAGCAGAGATTTTTGATTCTAAACATATGGTAAAAAAGGACAGTTTATACTTCAGTGCAAATAAAAAATAATCCAAGGTAGAATGCTCATGTAGGAGCATGTAGGATGAGTCAAGTTGGGAAGGGAAGGTTGAGGTCTAATTAATTGACAGTTCTCTCTTCCTGCACTAAAGGACTGAAAAGAGTCAAACAGAAAAATCTTTGTTTATATACTTCTCCTCCATTGGATCGGATAGGAAGGAGAAGGCAGGAAAATAATTCTCTTTTGAAATCTGATGAAAACATAGGCAAGCCATATTAACTACCTCTTTGGATGGACATGTATCTTACCTAAGCTCTCCTTTGTTCTCTGATCTGAAAGACAAGTATCAAAAGCATTGATGGACAATTAGGTTAGAGATACCTCCTTTGCCTCTCCTTTTCCTTAACTCTCTTGCTGAGTTTATTCCATGTTTTCAAATTCCTGTGGATAAAATTGAAGAACAAAAGTGCAGCTGGGGTTTGCGAAAGTGGCAATCTGAAGAGTGCCTTCATTCTCTAAACAGCTTGACTTTTCTCATCAGGGAAGTGTATCTGTCAAACCACATGTTCTTCCTCCCTGAGCTCCGATAGCAGGTGTCTGATATCTGAAAAGGGCTGATATAGCACATGCAGTGTTCAGCAAAGTTACATTCACAACAATATAGCAATGCAATCGTATCCACTTTCTACTCCTTCTGGACAAAAGAAGTAAGTACTCAAATCTGGATAGCAAATCAGGCCTACAGGTAGGAGTGGGACTGAACTTTCCTCAGTCTCAACCCCGCTATGTAATCACAGGGCCACATAACTTGCTTATATGCTCTGTTACTAATACCATGAGTTGCTCCGGCGGACAATCACATCAAAAATACATCCGTCTGGCATCAACCGCGACCTGAGGTACAGGATGAAATTCAGCCTGGGGAAAAGAGCAAACATGATCCCTACTTCCAGGCCATGCTAGTCCCTGCACCACTACGTGAACCATCTTCCCTCTTTTTCTGAGATGGGGTGTCAGGTTTGGATCAGGAGCAGCACAAAGGCAGCCCCAGCAGTAAGTGCATGAGGGAACAGAACAAACACCACTCCAAATGCAATTTCCTGTGCCATAAGCCAGACGCTCTGCACGATATCTGGGGGAGCTCTGAGAAAACTCAAAGGCAAACAGAATTGGCCATCTTCTTTTGTCATCTCCCATGGAATGGTAGGAGAGCTTGTGCCTGCAGCTTCAAGAGAGACTGGAAAAGTAGAGCCAGTTGATATTCTGTTTCAGTTTGAGGCTTTGATTTGATAAAGATGCATTCTTACAGCCTTGAGTAATTTTAGTTGCTTTTTCTTGCTTTTCTTTTCCCAAACACTCTAACCTGGAAAGTGGAACTCCAGTACCCCAGGAGGGTATTACTGATGTGATGCAGCATGACAATATGTAACTCCTGTCTCCTTCCTGCATTTCTACTCTCGAGTATTTTATAAAGAACAGCTTTTCTTTTTTTTTTCAAAGCCGTGTTGTGCCAAGGACTCATTTAATCTGTTCTCTGTGGCAAATAAGATGGCTTTTTTTCCCCATAAATGACAACTATTCAATAACTCTCCTTGCTGTGAATCTTTCCAAACTGTAAAGTTTTATACCACCTTATATTGTGGTGCATCTTCTGAATAATGCAGATGGATTATGAATCCTTATATTTTGAGTTTTGTCATGACTTTGGATCACCTAAATAAGATGACCAGAGCGAAGTCCATTAATTAATTAACATCACTGATAACTCAGAGCTTGTTTTCTTGCTCTCTCGTTTGAGAGGGAGATTTGTTTTGTTTGTTTGATTGCTCTTCATGCCGTGTGTTCATGTCTGCCCAGGCTTTTATGCTGTGCCCATCATCGTGAAGTGTGAGATGACTGATAACTCTTTTCTAATTCACAGAGCAGATACTGCCTCGGCAGCAGCAAATTTTGGCCTAAAAAGCAGTATTTGAGGACTGACATGTAGTCTATGGATTTGTCCAATCCAATTAGTGCCACTTGCATCAGTGTTTTTATAATATAGACATACATCAGAAAATTACTAAAGCTACAGAGTCAGCCGCCAAGCAGTCGTTCCATCAACCTGTGGACACTTCTGGCTTGGCAATTATTTGAAAGATGCTATAGATGTGCAAGGCTCTGAAACACACCATTGGTTCCTTAAGCAATGTATTTTTCTATGACTCTGGTCATAGTCAAGTACTTTTTTATTAAATTAGACTCCAATTTTCAGCAATTTCATTGTACTTGCTTGTAGTTAGGTAAAATTCTGGTTTATTTGAAGGCAGTGATAAAATTACAGCAAAAAATACTGAATATACTTATTTCTAAGACAATAGATTGAGAGTTGGGCTAAATTAATATGCATTGAGCACTGTGCAGCAATGCCAGACAAATTGCCATACTCAAGCTCGCTTGTTGACAATTGCCTTTAGTATTTCTAACATGTGTGGCCCTCTTTAGTGCAGACACATTCCAGGAAACAGTTGGCCATGTGCATTTGCTGGGCATCTTAGACATGCTTCTGACACACTCATTCTCCAAGGAATTGTACTGTGAGTCTCAAAACCATTCTAATAAACCAGAATCTATCTCATACAATTTTTTTACATCTAAAATTCCTGTGAAACCATCGAAAACTGGACATGCAATGAAGGGTTGTGTTCAGAAATTACCAGCCTGTTTGACTCTCTGGACCAGAATTGCCTTCAGCTAACACCAGTGTAAATCACAAGCCTTCTTCTGACACCCCTGAAATTATATGCAAAAGCACCTGTCCCCCCCAAAAAAAAGAGATTAGTCTGGCTGGATATTTTCATTGGTAAAGCAATTAAAAATTATATTTATTTCATTCTTAACTCATGAGTCTTCCGCCCAATTTGTCCCTGTGTTCACTGCAAGAGGGAAATATGTTGGGTTTGCACTGCTGCCAGTCTCAGATTTCTGTCGAGAGAGAATTAATAGTTAGGACTCCTCCAAGCAGCCTAATCTGTCGGCACAAGCCTTATCCTCCACCACAGAACCCTGCATGTTTCCTTCTCAAACACCACAGCCCACTCCTGGGGATTCCATGGCTCCCAGACCAGGGAGGCAGGATTTGTCCCTATTAGTGGACTCTGTGGTAACACAAACTGGCCAAGCCTGGAAATATAAAACTGACCCTGTCTTTTAAATAGCATCTAGCTGGTCTGAATAAACACTCTGGCAGGGGGACTGGAGAGATGATAGAGAGCAGTGGTAACTTCATATCGGTGAAGGTTGCCTGTGAACGTAACGAGAAATAGCCTGGTCTCTTTGAGCCATCTGTGTCGCATAAGCATTCGGTACATTAGCATAGGATTGAATTTGGGCATTTAAAGCTTGCCTGCATTTTATGACTGTGGGTCTTTTCACCCATCTTTTGTGAGGGTTCTTCCTTGCATATGTGTATTTGCTGCAGCACATTTTCAAAAGGAATCAAGAAAGAGAAAACTAAAAGCTACATATATTAGTCTTCCTATTTAATTTAATATCAGCCTACAAGGTGGAAATTAAAATGATTTTTCTGTCACTGTTATCTCTCTTCACTTGGCAAAGATCGATTTCCTTCTTCCCCACTGCTTACTAATAAGACATCTGAAAACTAAGATGGTTTTTTTGTTTACTTCCTTGTTTAAATCAGCTTTCTCAAGTAAGGACAGCTTTGGCAATATATTTGCTTTTTAACTTGTGATTTCTGTGTTGGCTCAGACTCCACCACTGACAGAACATCAAACACGGAGAGGCTATATATTTTTAATTACTCAGGGATGCCCTTGTGCATAAGTACATGCAAATTAAACATGCAGAATTCAAAACCTGTTCAGAACAGATTGCACATGTTACACAAGCAGTCACATTTTTGGGCTCAAAAATGATGGTGCACTTTTTTGCTTCTCATGCTGACAAGCACAGAGGTATCAGCCATCACTCAGTACAGCGTCATGCCATTGCTACTGCTGTGTCTGACACTGCCAGGCTTGGTACCACTTTCTCGAGAGCTGATAAGCCAAGGAAGGCGGATGGCACTGCACAAATGCTCGAGTGTGGGAATCAGCTGAACAACTAGTCTATGTGGAATTACACCTTTGTGCAGAGGTGAAAATCCTGCAGTGTAAGGCGGTCAGACTGAAAGGAAAAGAAAGGAAACACGAGCCATCTGCATATTGCAGATGAGGAAGTAAAACACTAGAGACCGAGGGAGCATGGTGGGTGTCCCTGAAGAGCTGACCATTCCTCCTGCACGAACAGCTGAGCTTTTTCAAAAAGTTGAGTAATGTCTCCTGTAACACATGCACTTGGGATATTATCTCACACCCTTTAGATATTTCACTGTGTCAGAAGTCTCCTTATTTAACAGCCTAGCATTTATCTTTCACATTTTCTTTCTATTGCCCTTTTTTAAATCCCCATGTTCAACATTAGTAAGATTTTTTTCACTTAGGTGCTTACGCTTAGAATACCTATATAGCATTATCTTACCTTCTTCCTCTCAAACTTCGTTATCCTTTTTTATCCAGTTTATATGTCTTGAAGTTTTAATCTTTCCTTCTCTTTCTTGGTAAAGTTGCTCTTGTCCTTCTTGAGAGGATGATGTCTCAAGGCTTCTTTCAGTCCTATCCTTCATGGCCCCAGGATTTTTCTTAGTGTTTCTGTATTTTTGTTATGATTGCACCCAGAACTGAAGTCCAGCAAGCACGTTCTGTGAATACTCACCTGGCTCTGTCCCCAGCAGAGAACCAAGGTGATGACTCCTCATACTGCATCAGAAGCGGCTTACGTCATATGAGCAGCCTGTGCTCGTGCCGGCCACTTGCATGGGTGACCTGAGATAGAGGTGTCTGCATCTCTGGTTGCCTTCCAGAACAGGGCCAGTCTCAGTTCCATGCCAGGGAGACCAGCCCTGCCCAGCTGTGCAGGCAGGTGTCTGGACATACTTCAGGTGGTGTGTGTCAAAGCTGGTGTGTGCGTGACATGACATTGTATGGGCACCTCTGGTGATACGGAACTCTGAGGTGAGTTGAGAGATGCATTGAAGCTGCTGTTAGGGGGTGAGTGTGCAAGCCATGGTCTCTCACCCAGTTTCCATCTTCCTGTCCTATTTTTGTGCTATCTGTCCTGTAGCGCCTTTGGTGAATATACCAAAGGTCACGGAGTCACACGAGGGGTTTCTTGTCAGGCTGTGATCCGTGCCGACCTGCCAGAATTAAAAAAAAAAAAAGCCTTTTAATTTTACCGAGAGTGAGAAGGGGTGACCTCTCTGCTTAAGAAACAGGGACAAGCCTCAGCCGGCCTCCCCAGCACCCGGGCGGTCTCCAGTGGGCAGTGAGGATGGCGGAGATGCCCAGCACGGCGGGAAAGGGCGAACGGGGAAAGGCAATCCCGATTCTTCGCACCACCCTGCAGTTAAAACCACAGCACTCACTCGGGCGGCGGGGCTCCCCCACGGCGCGGCGGCGGCGAGGGGCGGGGGGCGGGAGATCAG
>VWZK01000494.1:312138-342447 GCA_013396935.1 Baryphthengus martii
CGGGGCCGAGTGCGGGCGGAGCGGCTGGCGGCCGCGGCGCTGCCTTTGCGGCCCCACATTGGTATGCAGGCGGTGGCTGCGCCGCCAGGCAGACCGAAAAGGTGAGCCCAGGGGACGGGGAAAAGCCAGCGCGTTATCAGTCCGGGGGCAAATGGGGGAAGTAACGGAAAATGAAGGGAAAGATGTCTGGTATCAGGCGGCACCAGCAGGCAGACTTCAGGGAGGAGGTGCGAAGCGGGATGAGTTTCTCCTTCCCAGGGGCGGGTTGGTAGAAGGAAGGGGGGGGATATGACAGAAAAGACGTACATGGAAGTTCTGGATGCCAGCAGTTGTTGTCTAGTCCCACCGACACTGCGTTTGCTACATGCTACTCTCCAGCAAAAAGGGTTAATGCTCAAGGATACACATGCCCAAGCCCGGCAGTGTCGGAAAATGTTGACAAAAAAGTACGTAATTGATGAATATATATGTGCCGAGAGTGCTGGGACACTACAGGGGACGTATCCTGCCCAGCCGTTTTCCCACCTGAGAGAATTTGTCCTTGGCTATTGAATACCATGTGCTAAACCGGAGAGAGAGCAACACATTGTTTTTAAAGTGAAAAAGACCTACTGAAAGAAAAAATGGTCCTAAACACTCAGGCTGTTTCTGTCCTTGACAGACAAGCTGTCAGGAACAGGAGCAAACTCTAGCTGCGTGCGTTATCCCTGGTGGGGATGCATTCAGACGCCGCAAGGTGCGGGTGTGGGTGCACAGTGAAGGATAAGAGAAGAATCAAATTTGCGTTTAAAGGTGGGGAGCAGTGACCTATCTGAGTGTAAAGTGTGATCGTGTGATTCAGGATGATTTGACATTGAGTGTTGGTGATTGAAAGCTCACCTTTATAACAGGGCTTTGTGTTTGGAAGGAAACTGTTCGGAAGTCGATTCTCTGGCCGTTTTGGGTCGTGCTTCTATTCAGATTGTATTTCAAAGGGATTTCAACCTGACTAGTTGATCAAACATGACATTACCGATAACGCACCCTACTAATGTGATTATAGCAGCAGTGACATCAATGTTTCCTTGCCCTGCAACGACAGTAGCAATGCATTTGTTTACTTCTCCCTTGCACATTGAAATGTCTGTTACTCAACAGCTCTGAACAGCAAGGGAAGAAGGGAGGAGGAGGGGGAAGCTTTTAAAGGCATTTAAAAATGGCCATAGCTCTGTTTTCCTCATGCATTTAATTATGTAGAAAGAAAGTAACATCCAAGTTCTCTTCGTTAAATGGTTGAGGGTTGGGTTTTTTGCAGTTTCACCAGCACAGTTGTTTTAACCTAAGTGGCAAAAACCTCTTCATACTTTGACGTGTCAGGTTGTGTCACATATTCCCTTCCACAGTAAGAGCAGTGAACACCTTCCGCTCCTCTGTCAGCTTGCAGGAGCTAATGGGCGATACGGTTATGGAGGCTTTGCTATTTTGTATTAATTTCATGGCAAACCAGTATTACTAACTGTTGGTTACAGAACTGGACTGAACGTGGCAAATTAAAATGGTTTTCATGAAACTTTAAATGTTGACAGGTATGTGTGTGCCTGGAGCATTGATATGTCCAAACATATTTTATAGTACTCATCGTAACTAACTTTAATCAGCTTATTATTTGCAGAAACTGTGAAATAGTCCATTTGGTTATTGTCTGACCATTTGAGTTTACGGCTGACTTATTGTTATTGTAAGCATATAGTTTCTAGGAGATAAGATACAGAAAATATTTTTTTCTCTAACGTCTTTTTTTCTAAATAAGGTAAATATTTATGTGTTTATATAAAAATATGTATAGAGGCACGTGTATAAACATTAACCCATATTTTCCAGCCTAACAACAAGCAGAGCAATGATTAGCAGTGTTGTATTTGATTTGTAGTTGAAGTCACAGATTTGTTGGCTTTGGATTGATACTATGTGTGTTTATTATTGTGTCTTAACAAACTCAAAACCCTAAAGATATGAAACCCACCTCTCTTATTGTGGCGATGCCTGATATAAGAGGATGAAATCCTGGCCTTGCTGAGGTCACTGTGGAATTTTGCAGTTGGTTTCAACGGAGTCAGAAAAATATGGACAGATTTGCACCTGAATTTGAAACAGCAGGATGTCACTGAAGTTAACAGAAAACAAGGGCAAATCAGGTACAGTGGAGTGCCTAGAAACCTTATTTTTATATTTATATTTATTTACTTGCTTGGTCAGAAGTTTGGGGACAGTTTTATTTCTATATAGTGTTCTTAGGTGCTCCTGCCCCAACTCAATAATTTTCACCAGCTTGCTCTCTCTTACTGTACGGTAGTGTTTCAGAGGTGATATCTGAAATATCATCTGCAGTTGAGATAAAAAGTACAATAACATCAGGCAGACATAGATCACCTCTAAGTACTCTTTTGCCGTAAGATGGGTTGTAACATCATGATTAATACCTTTGTTCAAGACAAAGACAACTTGTCGTCATATTCCTGCTTGGGCCAAGAGATATCTTTACCATGTTGCAAAAATCGGTAATGTCATGGGCTGAAAGTGTGTTATTAGTCCAAAAGCAATTTAATGGGCTATTCAAGCATTGTGTAAAAGGATATTTCAAAGCTTTGCCTTTTTGTGTGTAAAAAACTGTGAAGAAGTTACCACTGCTTCATCAGCAAAAGTGTAATGAATTTTATGGATTAATTCCTACTGCAAGGCAGCACACTGTAGCACGGTCCCAGGAACCCTGTCACATCTGACTTAAATATGCAGTATGTTTCTGGATAAGTCATTCTTTATTCAATCCTCATTTGGGAAAATTCCCTGAAGATTTATGAAATATTTCCTGGAAGTAGCACTTAAATGTAACTGGACAATAAGCATTGCAGGTTTGCTTATTTTCGAGTTCCTTCCTCATGAAATGTGTTAATAAGTCGGTGTCTTCATGGTACGCTCTCTGTGCATCTTATACCATTTCCCTAAAACAGGCTTAAAATGAACATTGAAGTACATTTCCAGTGTACAAGTGTCTCTGCGGAGACGAAAGGTTAGCCAAGGTCTAAGGATGGCCAGTGCTGCATCCTCGAGATGTCCTTGGATCATACGAGTGCTCAGCCGTACTTTTCCCCTCCAGGTGAGTGTAAAATCGAGCAACCTTCGGGCTGCTGTCAGACAGGACACGTTGGTATGCCTTACACAGCTCCAGACCCATTTAGTGGAGGGCTTAATGTAGGAGTTATTTTTTTACAGTCTGTTTTATGCAAGAGGTCAGACACAACGATTTTGTAGTTGTCCCTCATGGCCTTAAAATCTGCGACCCTTTGATTATTAATAACGTGACAAGCATTCGGTATGATTTGTATGTTTATGAACAGCTTGGAGGTGGGATTATGGGAATTAATTGTATCATTTATGCCATGATGATAACACTTGAAACTGGCAGGGCCCTTTAAATGACAAATTTTGGGGCAGTGTTAGGGAACACTATGTCACTGTAACAAGTGTATTAGATCTGCAGCCTGAGCAGGCCATTTCTTCTTTCTTTGCTAGAATAATGGTCTCACATTTGTAATGTTAATACAAACTCTGACAGTGTGAAAATGAAATTATAAAGAACAGGAGTGTTTGCCCTTCACCTAAAGCGCAGGCTCTGCTCACACAGCCGATACCTACGTACTCTTAGACACTGGTCTGTCATGCTCCCTCCTTCCTGCACGGCACCGCTGCAGGGCTGGAACTGGACATTAAAATGTGCAGAAAAGTTCCACTGCTGTTTCTCAGCAGATGACTTTTCCCCTAGTTTTTCTTTGATACATGAGTGTTTTCTCCTTTTACTCCTAAGCAGCGATCCTCCGAACTGCAACTATTTAGTGCATGAAACGGTTTGTAGACAAACTGCATGAATTGATTTTCCTGAAGTGGGCTGACAAAATGATGAGTGTGTTGGAAAGCAGCACACACTTGCTGATTTGTTGTTCTACATTAAGGTAGTTCTTTTCAAGTAAATATCCTTCAAAATAGTAATTTTATTTTTAATTTTGGTGTGCTGCTTTTAATATATGTAGCTAATATGGTTCGTATCATTGCACAGCAGCATCTGCTCTTGTAAGAGGCACTCCAATAGCTTTCAAAATTTTACCCAGTTGAGAAAATTTGAACTTCAGCTTGAAGGGGCTCCACAGCAATGACTGCTCTTGAGAATTACATCCTTATTTTGAATATTTTGATGTACTACTATGGAATACTAAAGATTCTTACTGATGTTTTCGTGAGTCACCATTAAATTAAATCGTATGTAAAGGATACCGATAAGGTGACATTCAGAGTTTCTTTGTAGAACATATTATGAATGTGAAGGAAAATATGTGAAATAAAAATTGTGACTGAATAAGATAGAGAAAAGAATGAGAAAAGAAAGCAGGAAGAATGTTACATCAAGATGGAAGAAGAGACACTTCAGAGTGTTCAAATTTTAAAAGGTGCAGCCAATGTGGAGTGAAATGCTAAGCTCACTGAACAAAAATTGCCACTTTCCTTTACAGAAAATGTATATACTTATATATACGCATGTACACATGTGTGTACATATATGTGCATATCATTTGTACAATCTATGTGATCAAATTAGAAATTGGCATCTGTAGAATAAGCTGAGAATTTTTACATGGATGATTTTATCCCTTTATTCTTGAAACCTGGCTTTATTATTGACCAGTACACATTCGCTTTAAAACCAGATAGTATTGCAGATGCTTTCTTGAGAATTTTGTGATCAAACATGAGTGATACTGTGCACTGAAATTATAAATGAGTTCTTCTTATAAAGAAGAACACTCTGTTCACTTTGGAAAAAAAAAAAAAAGAGTTCAGGTTTTATTGGCTAGAAGAAATACATTAATAGCAAATAGATTTTACGTCTTATTTTTTTCCACTGACTTCAAAGACACAAAGTCCCCATATGCTAGAGGAAAAACCTGTTAGGTAATTAGCCTATTATGACCAAGAAATATATGTGAGCAAAGAGCATCCTAGAGGGAAGATAGGATAATTGTAATATTTTGGCTAAAACCAGTAATAGCCAACAAGAACTTCTTACCAAAGTAAAATCTTCCATGTAGTACATCTTTTGTACTTAAGTCTTTAAGTGCACAGGAGGAGAGAAACCCCTATAACCCTCATGAAGTTATGAGTGCTACAACTTATGCACAGTGAAAACTGATACATGATTATGATGCTTGTTGGGTATTACGGTGTTTTATACAAAGCCTGCCTGACAGAACGTTTGGATTTGTGTGGAATCGGGGAATGTATATACCAGGAGCTGGGGAAAAAACAACAACAAGCCAAGCCTTTTGTATGAATAGTTTCTTCCATATTTATTGTATATTGGGGTAAAACAGGACACGTGAAGAAAATTTTATTTGGTGTTCAGTATCCATTTCAGTGTTGGGTTGCAGGCACTGTGTACCCTTTTACATGAATACCCAGCAAACTGATCATGATGCCTGCAGCAAAAATTAAACAAGATCTTCATTAAGTTGTGATCTTCATGCAATATATATGACATAGCTAACTTGCAGGACATGTTTCTTACATAGCTCTTTCAATTAACATACTCCTGAACATACCATCGTCACCACCCTTGTCAAATATGTATATATAAATGGGCTTAAAACTAAGTTTATGATCAGTCTCCATTCTAATGACTTGTTTTTATTTTCTACTGCAATACCATTCTGACACACTTAATAGGGACTATAAGAGGGAGTTTAATGAAGTCTTGGTATCAGTGAAGGTAAAAGGAAGGCACTGTGAGCATGCAGAAAGACATCAGTATGTGTTTCTAGTGACTGACATAGCATAATCGAACTTGGCTGCAGTCTCCATGAAATGGTGGAGTTCAAAATCCTTAGGGCAGTGAGGAGGGTACACAGCAAGCTCACTACCCTAGACTTCAAGAGAGCAGACTTTGGCCTCTATATGCATCTGCTTTGTAGAGTACCATGGAATAAAGCCCTGGAGGGAAGAGGGGCCCAAGAAAGTTATTTAATATTCAAACATCACGTCCTCCAGGCTCAGGAGTGATGCATTCCAACAGAGAGGAAGTCAGGCAAAAACATCAGGAGGCCTGCTTGGGTGAACAGGGAGCTCCTGGGCAGACTCAAACACAAAAAGGAAGAGTATGGAGGGTGGAATCAAGGACAGATAGCCTGGGAGAAATACAGAGAAACTGTTCGAGCAGCACTCAAAGAGTTGCAGTCAACTGCTCGATGTCCAAGTGGAGACCAGCAATGACTGGCATTTCTCAGATGTTGATATTGGAACCAGCACTGTTTAACACCTTTGTCGGCAACATGGACAGTAGGATCAGCACCCTCAGCAAGTTTCGTAATGACACCAGGCTGTGTGGTGTGGTTGACACGCTGGAGGGAAGAGATGCCATCCAGAGGGATCTTGACAGTCTTGAAAGGTGGACCCATGAAAATCTCATGAAGTTCAACGCGACCAAGTGCATGGTCCTACACCTGGGTTGGGGCAGTCACAAGCACAAATACATGCTGAATGGAGAATGGATTGAGAGTAGCCCTGAGGAGAAGGACTTGGGGGTGTTAATTGATGAGAAGTTCAACATGACCTGGTAATGTGTGCTTGCAGCCCAGAAAGCCAACCACATCCTGGGCTGCATCAAAAGAAGCATCATCAGCAGGTTGAGGGAGGTCATCCTCCCCCTCTATTCTGCTTTTCTGAGACTCCATCTAGAATACTGTGTCCAGCTCTTGGGCCCCCAGCGTAAGAAGGACATGGGCCTGTTGGAACAAGTCAAGAGGAGGTCCACAAAGATGATTAAAGTGCTGGAACGCCATGTCCTCTGAAGAAAGGCTGAGAGAGTTAGAGTTGTTCAGTCTGGAGAAGAACAGTCTCTAAGGACACTTTATTATGGCTTTTCAATACATAAAATAGGCTTATAAGGAAAATGAAGAGATACTTTTTACCAAGCCCTGTAGTGACAGAACAAGGGGCAGTGGTTTTATACTGAAAGAGGGTAGATTTAGATAAGATATTAGGAAGAAATTCTTCACTCTGTGTGTGGTGAGACACTGGAACAGGTTGCCCAGAGAAGTTGTGGATGCCCCCACCCTGGATGTGTTCAAGGCCAGGTTGGATGAGGCTTTGAGTGACCTGGTCTAGTGGGAGGTGTCCCTGCCTGTGGCAGGAGGGTTGGAACTAGATGATTTTTAAGGTTGCTTCCAACCCAAAGCATTCTATGATTCTATGAACCGTAGTGTGAGTTAAGAGCTAAGGAATATGCATTTATTCACTGATGCAGTGAAGCAGAGAGATGACACATTACTGCACCTACCAGCCTCTGCCCTCAGGCTGCTGCAGCCTGAGTATTCACCTCAGTTTGAAGATTTTGGCACAAAAGAGTGTAGGATTTGCAGGAGTCTGAGCACTGCCAGTCTGTGAAGTGAGAGGAAGTAGAGCCTTTGTAATGCATCTTTACTAGGACACATTCCCTGTGAATTCCTACATGTCCTGCTAAGGTACAGTAGGGGACAAACATGTGACCTCAAGAAGCAAGTAGCAGGAACAATGATAACAATTAACGACACCAAGATCTGAATAGATTTTTTCTTCCAAGGCTCTTAGGGTACTGTCTGGAGTGTTCTAGATCTGCCATCCACATTTTATGTATGAAGAAAGAAAGCTATGGTGGGATCCAGTGACTTTTTAAAGGCACCTATCAGTTAATTGACAACATATAGGATAGTCTTCAACACTTGCTTTTTGTCTGTCTCTCAACCTGTAGAAGGTGACAGAATGCACTCTTCCCACCCTTGCAGGTGATGCCAAATTTGGGGAACCAGGCAACAGACTCAAGGGCAGAGCTGCCATTCAGGGAGATCTAGACAGGCTGGAACAATAGGCCAATAGGAATCTCATGAAACTCAGCAAAGTGAAATGTCAGGTCCTGCACCATGGTGGGAAGAACCTCTACAGCACCACCAGCTGAGGATGGACTGGCTAGGGAGCAGCTGTGTGGAAGAAGCCCTGGGCTAGTGGTGTGCAGTGAGCTAAGTGTGAACCAGGTGTGTGGCTTGGAGGCAAAGGTGAACATCAGTTTGCGGGGCTTGATGAACAGAAGCAGCCCATAGATCGAAGGAAGGGATTATTCCACTCTACACTGCACTTGTTAGATCACATCTAGATACTATGTTCCATTTTAGCCCTCCCAGCACAAGGCAGACAGGGACAAACTGTAGGGGCCTCAGCAGAGGAGGCAGTGGGGACTGGAGCACTTACCCTGTGAAGAGCAGCTGGGAAGCTAGGCTGGGTCAGCCTGGAGAAGGGATGGCTTTAGGGGTACCTAATAGTACCACTGCCTGCAGTGCAGGGAAGAGATCACCAGAGAGATGGAACTGGGCTCTTGGGAGACAGCGGCCATAAATTGAAGCACGGTCTGGATGTAAGGAAAATGTTTTTCCCTATGAGTACAGTCAAGCAGGTTGCCCAGAGAAGTTGTGTCTCTCCATCCTTGGGTATTTTCAAGACCCCTTGAGCAACGTGATCTGATCTCAAAGCTGGCTCTGCTTTGAGTAGTAGAATGAACTACAGATCTCCGGAGGTCCCCTCCAACTTGAATTATCCTAGGATTGTATGATCCTATAAACCATATTATCTTGAGAGTCTGGAATGAGCACTGGCTTGCTTGTTGTAATGCACTCTCACCCTTAGCTCTTAACATGTGCTAGCTAGGTAAATCAAAAAGATGGAGGGATGGAACTGAGACTGGGTCAGAGTAGGGATTTGTTATCAGTAGCCCTGGCCATCCTTATATTTTTACATCTACAGCTCCTACACAACACTTCTGGGTATGTCATGGTCTGGAGCTGAAGTGTACACCGCAGCACATCACTAGAGCAGAGTGACCACTGTGCTGATACATGCGTGGAGAATGAAGTCATCACAGATAATAGTAGCCTGAAGGTTGAAGACAAAAATCACGATGTATTTATATCCTGTTTAATTCTTACACCTCTGTGGGGACTCTAGCACATTTCCAGGAACTGGAAATTAATTCAGTTATATCGCTGTGGCAATAATATAATCATGCTGAGCATACTCTTGTGCAGTATAGTATTTTCCATAATCTTGTCCAATTTTTATCTTACCTTGTGTTTGTCTTCAGCTGTACACAGCCTATTCTGTTAACTATAATGTCCATACATACTGTACCAACTACCTTGGTTTCCAGGTAGGATTTCCAGGCACTGCCTGGTTTGAATGTGAACTGCTTTGAAGAGAAAAACAATCCCATGGGAATTGCACACTTCAGCATAAAACCTTTCATCTCATGCTTAGGCTACTCATGGTTTATATTTAGGTGGAGAACAAAACTCTTACCAGAGAAGAAAGCACTTAATGCAAAAGGCTGCTGTACTTTATTTTCCCCCAGGCAGAAAAAGCCACCTTCTCAGCTCTCAGAGTTGTACTGTGACACCTGCCTTCCATACGGGGTGGTGGGCAAGCACCAGTGAGAGGAGGGAAGTTTCACAAGGTGATAGTGGAGCTGCTTTATTTTGACATTTCATTGTACACCCAAGTTTATTCTAAAATCACAAGACTAAACTATCAAAAGTAATTATTTTCAGTATGAATCCAAAATAAATGTGAGCTTCTGTGCATCCATCATCGGGGTACAAACTTTGATTCTCTTATGTTAATACACAGACTTACTGCCACCCCCCTTATTAAACTCCGGGAAAGCCACATTTGTATATCTCAGTTGATTATTTTACTTGAAGATGTGTCAAATCATGATGAAAAACATTTTGAGCCTAGGAAAAAAGCTGAGACTGTTACATATTTGAAGGTATAAATGGGTGTTTTGGAGATTTCTGAAATTATTTTAATATTTTCTCTCATGTGGGCTTGCAAGTCTGGAGAGATTTTAAATTAAAGGTGGAAGAGAAGAGAAAACTTGCTTTTTAGCTGAATTTTTGAAAGCTCTGTTATTTCTAAAGCTAAATAATGTATGAAACAGCAAGGTCCTGTATTGTGTGTTAAATTCACACGACGATTCCCCTTTTAAAATTTCACAGAGTACTCAGGTGAATTAGCTAGGTATAGATGGTACATCTAGTGTATTTATTCCAGAACTTCTATGAACCTACTGCTTTTAGGAATTAAATGTTTGACTGTTACCGTCCCAGGAACAAGACATTGATGCCAAATTCATTTAACTTGAGTCCTGTGCTTGGAGGTGCTGTGGATTCCAAAGATAAACTTGTAACAGTATTATGAAATAGTATTACCTTCATTATCAGCCAAGGGTTTCTTCGCTTCCTTTTAGCTTCACTAATAAGGTGAGCTGGAAGGTAAAGCACAACAGAGGAGACTGGGACAGGCTTGGAAGACACAGCAGCCGCTGTTGTGAGTCATTCTCTTTTAAGCACGTAGGCAAAATCCTATGGGTATGTGGGATGATACATAAAGGAAGGCAAGATTTTGCTTGCTGTGGAGGAGCTGTTCATTTGTTAGAAGCATTCAGCTGACTTTGTGGAGCAGTGCCAATTTCTGTTAGCAAAGGCTTTGGTTCTGAGGATACATATATGCATTAATAAATGGTTGAAGTCCTTCTTCAGGCTGCAGACAGTGGCAGCCAAGTAGGTGAAGAAGCTAGGATGACATCCAGCCACCTTTGTCACTCTTCAGCCCATGCAGCCAAGTATGCTTTTATTTTTTTTTTTTAACTGATTTGGCAATGCTTGATGTGACACACAGACCTTAAAGCTAGTAATGTTTATTAGTATCGTGTAAAGTGTGTTCTGTATAAAGTGCCGCTAAATTAAAAGGCAAACTGTTACCTCATGAGATAAAAATGTTCATAATAGATGGTTCAAACATATAGCTATGTGATGTGTGCCTTTGGTTCAGCAGATTTCATGAAAAAAAGGTGAAAGAATCAGCACTCCAAAGAACCTCTGTACATACCGAGAAGGTGTCATTCCTTGATAAGCTTGTGGCTATGCCGCTCCTATTTTACAAATGTCAGCTAGGCAAACTAAACTCATTAGACACAGTTTGGTCCTCTAGATGGTAAGAGAAATCAAATGGTTCTTGTGGTAACTGTAAAAATAATTAAAATCCTCTTGAAGTTTGGCAGGAGGGGTCTAACTGAAAGACAGCACCTGGATAGAGTGAGGAAAGTTTTGCAGAGCACCTCACTAATAGCTGGAATGAGAGATTAGTGTGTAATACAGCATGGATGGATGGATAGATGGGTGGATGGATGGATGGATGGATGGATGGATGGATGGATGGATGGAAAGGCAGGCAAAGCCTTTGGCAACTTGCAAACCCCGGGTAAGCCTGGGAATGCCAGGCCTTATGATGCATTTCTCACACTGAGACATTTAGGAAGACAGAGAGAAGACTCTACCCTGACAGGCACTATCGAGTATCTGGTGAGGAGATCAAGTGCAGAGCTAGACGGTGACTTCAGGACATGCTGTGTTGTGACAGACACCCTTTGGTGCAGGCTTGGAAACAAGCTCAACCACACAATACTAAATTTATTGTGATACGCCTTAACAACCTGATGTTGTGACCTAGTGTGGACCCGTACCTCTGTGTTTGATGAGTATTTTATTAAATAACCCTTTAATCTGTGTAGTAAGATGCATTTCTTAATTTGCCTTTTTTAAGATATCTATTGGTTGAATTAAGCCTGTGAATCATCTTTCTTTTACATTCCTGTGATGCCTGTGCTGGTACTGTAACTTCGTTTCTTTTTGAGCTACAGTTTTACGAGTAGAACAGATCTTGAACTGTGAAATCCATTTATTTTTCTCTTAATATTTCAGTTACATAAATGTTGCAAGAGTGTAGATGTTACTCTCATAATCAGCTGGATAGTGTCTACCGCTTGATTTCAGTTGTGACACAGTATCTTCACACTTTTTTATCCTAACATACAGCTCTGTATCCACCTACCAGCCTCATCCTCCTCACACCAGAGTTGTTCTGCTGGAAACCTGTGCTGGATTTCCCTTTCAACACGTAGGCAGAATTTTTTGTGCCCTGATAGGGAACAGGCTGAAAAATGCAAGATTATCATCACCATCAAGTGCCACGAGATAGAAGATTAAGTGCTTTCAATGCAGAAAGTGACTACGTTTTTCTGTCTCTTGCTGTAATAGTAGCAAAGGGCACTTGTGGCTCAGAATACTTTGTCCTTTGAGTAATGGTCCTTGCTGAGAAAAGACTGATTTTTATTTTTTTCATGTGTAAAAAGTTGTTTTTTCAAATTTAAAAGCACAAGCAAATCCTATTCTTTACCTGCATTTTGCTGTTTTTTTTTCACCAATCTAATAGTTCTGTTTTTCAAAAAAATTCTGCGATACCTATTACATTAACATTTACACCAAAAGAATTTGTTATTTTAAGCTTAAAGGGATGTTATGCATATGCACATGTATATACACAAATTACCAACAATGCTTGAAATAAAAGTGGTCACTTCTCATGTGTACATTTTCACTGAACAGACCTTGATTTCCTTTTTTTGCTGAGTTTCGTTCATGTGTAAGGGTCAGTGCCCCAGAAATGAAGGTTGAGAAGGCTTGGTTTGCACAAGCAGCTCCTGGAATTCCTGATAATCTGAAGTTTCTATGTCTTTCCATTTATGACAACTTTTTGCAAGGAATGGAAATAGAGTCTGTCACAAATTAAAGACATCTCTGAATGAATGTTCTGGATGGAATTTATTTCTGGTCAAGACAATGACCCGTCCATGCAGATCTCCTTTCCTACTCAGCACTTTTGGGTAGAGGATTCTCTATGTCGGAGCATCCTCAGCTTTGGCACGTGGCAGTGGTATGCCCTTCTGTTGGTGCTGAAGTGCTGTGGGAACCGACCCTACGGTCTTACAACTGACAATGCTCAGATTTGGAAAGCCTTTGGGTTTCCTCCTGACATGGACACGCTCAGCTCTTAATTTTGTTTTTTTTTGATAGTGATATGCATATTTATCTTTTTTTTTTTTTTTTCAATTCAATATAAAATGTAAATGATAAGTTTATACATAGTTTTATATAAAAAAAAGCTCTAAATACATAGCTATACAGAAACATACATCAGGAAATGAGGAACTAATTAAGGAGAAAGGAAGAGTTAATTAATTTTAAATTGCTTATTAGATACATTACTGAAATACTACATTGCTTTTTTCCTTAGTTATGGACAACATAATTAAATAAAAGTAAAGAATAAACAATATTTCTTCTATTAAGAAAGCTGCTGTTCTCTGTCTCTGAGAGTTAACCAAACGTAAAAGTATTTCTGTAAACACCTCATGAAAAATAGTAGCATCCACGGGTTTAGCACTATTGCAAGGTTTTTTTCTGTTTATATTTGAGGATGGTTTGTGCCTTTTTACACAAAGCAAGACCTACTGGAAAAGGCCTGGTCAGTTTGTAGATAAAATTATTGATTTTCCTGTAAGTTTAAGTGCATTGGTGTGGAAACGATGGTCTTACACTTCTAAAACATTTTTCAAATGTAAACAGCAGTGGGCTTTGACCAGCCTGCATTTGTGTTTGCTCAGGACCCAGCACTCTGGAGGCAGAATGCTCTAGCAGTAGGAGTAATATCACTGTAAAAATAGAATAAAAATTGTAATAACAGGAATAATATCTAGCCTCTATACTGTAAATATAAAAGCTCTGTAGCACCATGACACTTTACAGATGTTAGCCCCGCCTTATTTAAATTAAACAAAACCGAAGATGAGGAGACTGGGGAGACAACCCTGAATTCACCACTAAGACTATGGAAGAACCAGGCTTATAAACCAACTTCACACACCCCAGTCCAGTGAGCTACCCTTGAAACTACTCTGCAATAAGATAATGATGTTGGTAATTGCTGTGTTTTGATCTGAAAATGTAGTGGTAATGAGCTACATATCACTACACGACCATTTTGTGTATTTTTCCAAACATGTATTAATAATTCAAACTTCAGGTTAGATGTGGCACATCAAAGGTATCTTGTCACACTCCCTTGTCTTTTTACATCAAAGGAGCATTGGAGACGGTGCTGACGTGTTATAGCCATTAAATAAACCACAGATTTTTAAGTGAATGACATTTAAGTACCAGCCTTTGGCTTATAACAGGAAAGTAAGAGCTTCACTAATAAATCTGGTTAGAGCACTGCCATCTCAAGGACAGTCAGTATATTGACACTGGAAATCTTTGTCATTTTAAAGAAAGACTAAAGGCTGTTGTTGACAAGATGAAAGAAGGTTGTTGAATAGAGAGGCCAGGGTTTTTCACTGTGACCATTCCTCTTAAATAGCATGTCATTATTTTTAATGACATGTTATCTACGTCAACTTATGCAGAAGTGGGAATCGCTACTTTCAGTGAGAGGGAACAGCGTCCTGGACTTCAACTGAAAACCAGTGCAAACCCAAACTTCAGATTTGATTTTCCTAAAATGTAAAGCTGGAGATATTTGAAGATATTTTTGATCTTCAAGCTCTTTTCTTAAATATGGGAGTAACAGAGGATGTTGCTGTATGTTTAGAGTTGCGTGAATGAATACATATAGAGATGGACATTGCGCAAATGAAGTCTAGAAATATTTGGGAAGGATTCAGGAGAAACTGCCCAGTAAATTAAGAAAGACCTAACACAAGCAATGACTGGCCATGGCACATCATTGGCAAAATCCAACACAGCGTTGTTATTAGTGACACGGGAAGGGAAAAAAACTCAATCTATGTGAGAACACCTAAGCTACTGTTTGTCTTTTTAAACTTAAAGAGTTGTGTTATAGACAGGAACACCAACTTCCTTGGAGTGCATGTGAAGAAGGTGATGCAAATGAAACCAACATGGAGAATTCTAGTAGTGAATGAAAATGCAATACCTCCTGTGACAGGAGATTTGAAAGGTAACCTATGCAATTTAAGGAGGTGTCAGTCAATCGTTTACAAGGCTAGCTAGCAGACAAATGCCATTTCCAGTGAAGACTTACGAGATATTCTGTTTAAACTTATCTGGATATTATTACTAGAATGCAATTGCTTTTTTAAGTATTATAATAATTTTTGCAGCAAAGAAATGCAGAAAAAAGATTTGCAGGGATCATTAGTTTCATCTATTGAAATGTGCAGTGCTCCACTGCCCTCTTTTGCCATGTATCTGGAAGAGCAGCAAAGTAACAGGTGCCATCAAAGCAATTGGCACGTTTCTCTTCCAACGCATGTACCGGTGACAGCACATGAGTGATCCTTTGGGAATCATATCTTTCTTGCTGCAGAAGGCAAAATACTGCAGATATGACCTCTTCTTTTACATGCCTAAGGATGAAATATTCATCCTTAACTCCTGCAAATTTTCCACTAAATTCTTAAGTGATAATTAGAATTCAATGCCAAGTGGATTTGTATAGAAGGTATTGCTATGCAAAATATCTAACAGGGATCCTGAGGAAGTGGAATTAAAAATTACATCAGGGTTTGCCCTCCACATGCATTCTGCTAGGAACCAATTCAGCCTGGTTAATATTGCCTCTGTAAGCTAATTTGCAAAGAAGAAAATCACCTTAATTGTGTATTATCTGTCTGTCTTGCTTATCAGGAAAAACGTGTTTAGAAAATTCTGTGATAGCCCTTCAGAATCTTCCTCGTAGTTAACAAGGCACACTTGAATAATTATGTTTATAGTTATCTTTCTATTTTTCACAGTTGGCAGTACACTCTAGCAGCTTGAAAATTATTTTGGTTTTCCTACCATTTTGACACTGAAATGTATGTAGAAAAAGAATAGCCTTGGGCTTATGTTGGTGTCTTGTTCTCTTGCCAAGATATTTTTTTTTGCTTTTACACAAGCACCATTGACAGTGAAAAGACAGCTCTTGGAACAGTATTTATCAGTTAGGGTTCCTGCAAAGTTAGTAAAGAATAATAACGTGTCATGAACAAAAATGAATCCAGAGTTACCTCCTGGGTAAATTTGGCTGTCTACATTTTTACAGCTAGCACTTTTGGCTTTTGTTTTTGTCATTTATGGGAACATGATCCATTTATGCATTAATTATTTCTGCAGAAATATTGGTGGAAACTTACAGGAATATGACATAGAAAATGTTTATGTTTATATGTTACATGTATCCTACTACAATGTTTTGTTGGAAATTACTAGTCTGCCAGTTACAAGATCTAGGTTTATAACATCTAGCCAAGGTTGACTTTTAATGTGAAGAGGTAATAATCTGAGGATATTTAACTTTTATTTCTGTTCTTGTCAATGACAACTCATTTGTTGCCATTGAACGTATCCACTGCAGTATTTTCAATGGATATTTCTGCAGGCTAGCTAATAACAACCATTGAGAAGTTGATACAGTAGTGTACATATTGCTGTATTAGAAGTCTGGGAGCACGGGAATTGGATGGAAGAAGTTGAGAAGAAAGTTGGGGAGGCAAAAGAGCATTGCACAACTTGAGAGAGCTATTTCAAGGAGGTGGTAAACCCAGGGAGACCTCAGGGTGGACCATAAGAGCATGCAGGAGTGTCAGGACATAAGAAAAGTAATGCTGCTCAGACCCTTTCTCTCCCTGCTCAGATCTGTATTTGGCCCAGCTCCATATCTCTCTCTCAATCTCTCTCTCTGTCTCTCTCTCTCTCTCTATCTCAACATGCCTACCTTTCTCTAAGAAGACAAGAAGGAGCTCTGACTGCAGCCCAGCTGCAGCTATGACACTGGATAGGAACAGGCAGCAGTTGTAACACAGCTCCCTGACAGATGTGTGAAAATTAGCTCACACTTGGCAACTTTGATACCAAACATGTTGAGATAACAAACATCCCAGAATTCACAGCAAATAATCTATGATACTCTTTTCCCTTCCCTTCCCTTCCCTTTCCCTTTCCCTTCCCNATTTTAGAAAAAAACAGCCCTCTTTCAGGCCTCAAGCCCAGAAAACTAACTTACAGTTTCAGTGTACACAAAAATCTGTTTCCTACTTCTAAGCAATATTTTTTTTTCAGTCTTAATTTTATTTGCATGAAGAACTGAAGCACCACAACACAGCACTAGCATGGAAGTAGGACTTCACTACTACCCCATCGGATTAATGGAGGGCATCTACAGTAGTGTTTTGTTTGGATCTTGCTTTTGAAATGAGACTGGTGGGTTTTGTCACTTCCCAGGGTTTGGTTTGTATCACAGAGCTCTCCCAGCGAGCATGAGAGAGCATGGGCAGCATGGGCAGCACAGGATGCAGTCCAGAAGCCCTGCTGATGTGCTCCATCTATCATTTACTGGTGATACTGGTCAAACACAGCTGCCAGAAAAAAATATGGTTATCTGTTGGATGTTACAGTATTTTTCAAAACATAACAACTGTAGTGCTTGAAGTTCTAGCTAGCTCTGAACCGATTCCAGAATGTTGCTTAGGACTGAATCCACAGAAGTGATTTTTCCCCATGTTTGGTAGGATTTTCAGCTGTATGAAGCAATCCCTGATGGTCCCCAGAAACTTCACCTGTAAAACTCTTTATCATTATGACATTTGGGCAGCTTGTGTACCAGCAACTGAAACTCTCCATCATGGGTATTTTGTGAAATACCTGATGACTGTTCTTTATCCAGCAACATCCTCTACTTGATGATATTTTTAGCTCTAAAAGTGTGTAGCAGTAGTTGTAAAACGTTCATATTTTGTATACTTATGATTTGGGAATTTGGATCATTATAGACATAGATAATTCTGCAGTTCCTTTCTTTATGAGGCCATAGCTCTAATCTCTGAAACAGTTGGATACTTGCACCAACTCAGATTAATCTGAGATTTCATTTTGAGTTTTTCCATTACATCATACAATATTTTTCTGTTTCAATGATCAAATACAATATTTCACTGATCAAAATTTTCACCCAATGTAGCCAAGTATTAGAGAGAAGCATCATCTGGATTGCTGTTATTCCACCAAATTATTATTTTTATATTACAAATGCACAGTATTTTGTAGGTGCAGCTGTGAATGTCCCATTGAACTTCAAAGGAAACTGACGCCAAAAAATGTCAGGATACTTTAGGCATTCCAGTATATTGGACAGAGCAGCAATAAACACAGAATTAGTGAGAATTCAAATAAGATGGTCAACACAAATAAATAAGTGGGGTAGTCTTGTACCAGCAGAACTACATAACAGTTGTATCAGGTTATCTAATTACAAAAAAAAAATAAATTAAAGAACACCTGCACATGATCTTTAGGCACAAATAGTCTACATGTCAGAATAATGATCTGATTTTCTACAATGAATTTTGAAAAATTGTTAACCAGTTTGGAAATAGCTGAAGACAAACGTGTATAGCTAGCTAGAAAAGATAAAACTGTAAATATACGAGAAAGGTGTAAGGGAGAAAGGACGCAATTCTTAAAAACATTGAAGCCAGAGATCCCACCATTACCACTCAGTAACTGCATGTTTAGCTATGGTTAATTACTGATACAAATGGTAGAAAAGGTGTCTTTGAATAGATGAAGTACAAGAGAATGATGAACAGCACACATATATGAATGTCCAAAGATAAAATGGTGTTGGATAATGTCAAATTTTTTTGAGGGAATAAAAAAAAAAAAAAGAATTACTAGAGATTGTAGTATTTCTAGAGTGTAATAAAGCATTTGATATTGTGTCTCACAAAGCACTGTGTTGAAAAAGAGAAGATTGGTTTCGGTACAGTGAACACTTGTACCAACATTGACAAGCAGCTTACTGGAGGATTGTATAAAAAGTGGCAGGTGTTAGGAATTATACAGGAACATTTTCAGTGAGATATCTGAAAAGAAATTACAAGGCATACTTTATTTAACATTTCATGAGTGGTCGGCTTTGCCTACCGATTCCTTTGGTCAGGAGTATCCTTGGTCTTGTGTTTCCCTGGTCTGTAATAGACTTCCCTCGGGTACAGGATGGTAATAAGAACTGATTGAAAAATGGAGGATGTATTTTGCAAATTTCACTTTCCTCTTTCGCGAGACAAATTTTGCTGCACAAGTTTTAAGTTCATCTCTAGTAATGTTCAGGGGACTCTTCCAATGGATCTGTTGTGTGGGATTCATAGAGGCTGATTTTTAGGATGGCCATTCGGTCAGTTCAAACATTCTCAACTTATATCTGGATGAAGTTTGAGCATATGTGTACTGCACAGCTGAGGTAACTAACAGGCTGAGTGGTAAGAAATGATCTGAATTTAACATCAGGTGGAGCTTGTCATTGTTATTTGGAGAAATCTGTGAGTACAGCAGCTACCTTCATTAGCAACACTGATAGGAAAATCTAAGCTAACTTAGAATGCAAAGTTTATCAACTCCTGAAATTCAAGCAGAGTGGAAATAAATGTTTTCAGGCAATTGATATCTCAAGCTGGTATAGTAGATTATACTCTGGCAGAAGTGAAGACTCTCCTCTGAAAGCACAGCAGTCAGAAAGCCAGGCTGTTCCCACCGTCTAGTTCAGTTTCCATCCTTTGGCATCAAGGAAAAATCCAAGGATAAAAGATGGCTGTGACTGTACTACATGGCAGAGGTGTGTTGCCAGCAGTTTCTTAGTGACTAAATGAACCCCAAAGACCAGCTGAACCAAGTGGCTGATACCTTCCACCTGGAATGTATCAATAGCAGCCTCTCCCTATGGATCCTAAATGAGAAGAGCATAAAGCTGACCTGGGGCAGAAAATGGTAATGACATAACATCACTGTGTGACTTGGCAAATCAAAAGATCTGCAAAGAGCTCTTTATTTCAAAAGACTTTATTATCAACTCCACAAAAGTCACAACTGTAAACATTACTTGCTGATGAGATCATTGTCTGGCACAGAACAAAACAAAGATCAATGTGTCCATGGCCTGGGCACCTACCTCAGTGTCCAGAGTCTGGAAAAGACTGCTTCTTGAAGACACCAATAGTAATGTGATGATATCTGAACACCTGAGAATATGTCTGGCATCAGGGTTTCTAGACCAAGTATATTCCATCATATTTGTATGTTGAATAATAGAAAACCATAGAAGACTCAACAACATAAATCTGAATATTAAACTTGTAGTCAAGCTAATTGGCAAGAAAGTAAAAATGTACTGAACAAGTCTTCTGCTTTGAAAGGTACAAAGAACACCGAGGGAGGCGAGGTTTTTCAGGGTGTTTCTTCTTCAAAGGGCTATGTTTAGCAACTGCAACACCATAGCGAGTTCCAAGGCAGTGAAACAAGCATTGAGTTGCGTAGTATGTAGTCTGAACAAAGCGAGTAGAAGGCAGTTGGGAGCTGGCTATGATTCTATGACGGATTCTTTCTTCTTGTCTCTTTATTTCTGCAATAAAAATACTGAGGAAGGATAAGTATGCTTTAACATGGGATAGACTAAGAAAGTCAATGGCTGAGTTGTTTCTGTTCTTCATATGGTTATTTAACATACAGGGGAGTTGATCTTTCTGACCATTTTTTTCATTGAAATACAGGTTTGCTTGGTGCTGGTTTTATGTGACTGGTGGGACTTGTGATTTTGGATTCTAGCAACTAAGGATTCAGTAGTGCTAGAAGTACTATTTCTATTTTATCTAATAAACTTTAGGAAAAAGAATTTTTCAAATTTTATTTTTTCTGAGAAAGGAAAAAAAATATTAAATAAATGAGAGAGAAACTTCTGTGAAAGCTTGCAATATGAACATAGTGGAAGACAAACCAGAACAAAATGTACCCTCTGGTAAAAGATTTAAGTGCTAAGAGAGGTGTGTTTTCAAAGAATCTTATAACTAGCTTATAGAAGAATAATAGAATCTTATAACTTATAACTAGAATCTTATAATATAGATTCAAAGAATCTATAACCATTTTTATAATTATATGGGTTTATATATTTGTTTACTTCAAATTATAATATGAATTTTTTTTCCCAACATGAGTTAAAAAGACATTTTTTCCTCACATTGCCTTCTCCATAGAGGAACACCAATGAATGCCTAGTTTTCTTCTGAGATGTATAAAGGTCCCATTGACTTTAATGAGAGCTTTGATGAGAGAATTTGGTCCTAAGATGTGCCCAATTAAAGAAGTGTCCGAAGAAAGATTCATTTCATAAAGGAGCTTCCATGAGAGTTACCAGTGAACTGCAGTGACTTTTTTCATCCAGTCAGTACTTTGTTGAAGCCTAGTGCTTTCGCCGAATGTGCAACATTCATTAAAAGGCAACATGCTAATTAGAGTACTCTTGTTTTATGTTAGGTTTTCCTTTTTTATTACGGTGCTAGCTGGCATTTTACCTGATATTTTAGAAGCCAGCTAGAAATTTTTCACTTTGGATCTTTTGTCGTGTTGTATGAATATGGGTAGTACGCCACCATTTTCATCAAAAAAAATAGGGTGGCATGTTTCTGGCCCCGTGATGAGGGAGACTCTGAGGCTCCATAGTGTTGCTGAAGTCACTGGACCTCTGTGAATACTCTGGTTCCATCTTTTCAGTTTTCTTTGAATTGTCTGCGTGTTTGTGAAAGCTGTGATAACACAATGGTAGCTTCAGAGTAGTGTGAGAAACTTCAGCGTGTATGGATCCCATCAGAGAATTAGATCTAGTAAAAAAAAAAAAAGAAACCTAAACAAATAAAAATGTGATGCAAAAATATAATTAAAAGGGCTTAAATGACTAGCCCCTGTGTTGGTGAAAACATATGGAAAATTTAAAAGGGAAATTGCTGTAAGTACTGTGACAGTGATGACAGCTGTCATGATTGTATTTGATTAGATTATGTTGTTTTTAAAATCCTCAACTATGGCTTTCTAATTACATCTGATTACATTAGCCTTCCCGTACTTTTTAGGAGAAGCATGTGTCTAATGATGAGGATTGCAGAAAAAAAGTGGCATCTTATTGAAAGGTTATTGTTGACTAGGTGATGATTTGGAAAAAAACAACCCTAAAATACTAATTTTTAAGAATTATATTTATTTTTGGGTGGGGCTAAACATGCTATATTGAGCAAGATGCCTGCTAAAAAGTGCTAAAAGAAGGGCTTGCCCAAGTCTGACATTCATATGATGGTTTGGGGTGCACTTTCCTGCCCAGCCAGGGCCAGTGGCAGGAGACAGGATTCGGGGAGAGCCTCCAGAGGGAGATGCTGCCCAGTGGAGGGAAGCGCTGGCTCCTTGGAGGCCCCTCTGCCCTGGCTCCACTCCTTGCACTCGTTGCTAGCCGTACGAAAGTGGCTTCACCAGGCTCCTGGGTTCTGGTGCATGTCAAGTGCAGCTTCAACTCATGGCCCTGAGCACCTGGCTCTGGCAGCCCTGGTTTACTGATATACGTTGTTGGTGAATTTTATCCCCCACACTTGTGTTCTTGCTCCTCTGAGCAAAAAAAGTTGACAATTTAATGAGGCATTTGGTATTAATATTTCATAGAATTGTTAAGGTTGGAAAGGACCTCTGTGCTGTATTCAAATATTGTGTTTCTGCACTGTATTCAAATACTTACTTTTGTGAAGGCTTGTCTTTAGTGTGCACTTCTTTGAAGTAGCTGAGTGCGTGGATGAGACTCTTAAGGGTAATGCCTGGACTGCCCACAGGAAAGCGACTTCTGCCACACCTGTGCAGAACAAGAGCAGGAGGTGCCCTAGCACCAGTGGAGGCCCACTGAGGAGCACATCATATTTTTCAGGGTTGCATGGTTGGGAACTTTTGCAATAAGTCATATATCTGCTACTCTTCAGCGCTTGCTCAGGCACAGGCTGTGTGCTGAAGTTCAGCTGGAAATCAGGAATATCTCTATCCTACTCGGCATTTGGGCAGCACTCTGAAAATCCCGCCATCGGCAATCGGCTTTTCAGTGTGAGTGTGTCCCTGCTAACTACATTGGCTGAGATAAGCTTGTTAAGCGATGGAGACTGACATTTGCTCCTCGAGAGAGCTGCCTTTATTTGGGAAAGTTATCAGATATTAGAATGATTCATCTGCTCCTTCAGGCCAGCCGTTCAGTTTTCCTTCAAGTCAAATCAAGCAGTTGCTGTAGGCATGAAAAACAGGGAAGGCAGGCAGAGTAAGAGAAAGGACACCTTATAATTAAAATCAAGCTTGAGCTTATACCTTCCTTCATTATACTACGGAAGAAAACGGCAAGTTTCACTTCCAAGTATTTAGACCCTCCAGCTGTAGCAACGCAGCTTTAGACTAAGCAAGAGCTAGTAGTACAGTAGGAAGACTAGCTAAGTATTTTTAAATGCTCTTAATCTTAAATGGCAACATAATCTTTGAAATAAATTCAGTGTGGGCCTCAAAAAAATTGACATCAGCGTAGTCATGAAGTGGCAGCTGACCTGCAAGTGTGATGTTGCCTAGCAATCCCTTACCATCAGGCAAATTGGGAAAGTGGGTTAGAGTGGTTTACACCAGAGAAGAGATAAATAATTTTCTCCAGAAGATTCTGGTTTCTGTGGTTATTAGGAAGGATATTAGCTCATAACTCCCTCTTCTTCCTTTTTTCTTTTTCTTTTTTAACAAGTTGAAAAGCGTTTGGAAACAGATCATCTATTCAAAGAAGATTCTGCAAGAATGCAAGTGCATTCGCTTCCAGAACACTAATTTAACAAACAGTTGATATGACCAGTAAGTTTGGAGGTGAAGAATAATAAATAACTCGAAGTGTTATTTTAACACTTCTGTGAAAGTTTTCATAGCCACTCTGATTTCTGGATCAGTTGCCAGAATCCTGACCCTGCCACAGAGTCCCTGAAGGTAGGATGCTGAACCTGCCTGAGGTCCAGCTGCTGTCAGAGGCTAGGCCAACCCACATGAGCTCACTGCGGGACCTGGGCAATAATTTCCTGAAGGTCTGGGGTGAGATGGATGAAGGCAAAAAAAGCTCACACGCTCCCTGGCTCAGGTCATTGGGGAGCTCTTGTACCAACACATTGCGATGGAAAGGGAGTATTTTGAGTTCAAAAACTTGGGGGCAGAGGTTAAGAGTTTGATGGACATAAGAAGCTTCTTTCTCCCTTCTCCTGTCCTGATGTATGATCCACTTTTCATGCCTCCATAGCAGCAGATAAAGAATATAAAGATTTTGCTTCACCAGAGAGATCTCTTACTGCGTAAGAGCAGTAAAGTGAAAGCTTTCGTCTATCAGACTTTCTGGTTATACTGTAGATGATTAGGGATGCAATGATGCCTCCTGGTGTACTGTGTAGCTGACGGGACATCTTTCCACTATACGTGATAGAGGTGATCTCTCCTGCTTTTCCTTGAGATTTTTCCTGTCTCTTACAAATCACAAGAAGGGTAGCCGTGATTCCATCACCTCATCCCTTAAAAACTCTGGTAGCCAGGCAGTTATCGTGCTTCCAGAGTATAGAGGCTATAGGTGTGCCAAGCATCTTTGTGTAAAATACGTACATTCCCTGTACTCTCTCCCACTTACATCTGCATGTAAAATCCAGCCTAAATCCAGACCAAGCTCTTGCTTCCAAATTAATGCTACACTCTGATAAGATGAGCTTGTATCACCTCAGAAATACGTCCACCCAACTAAGAGGTGCAGCCTGTTTGCTGTGTGTGACACATCAGGTGCTCTATACAAAGATTTTCAGAACTGAAGCGTGATAGAGGTTAGAGTAGGTGGAATATTCAGAACTGTAATATGTATATTGTGTGATGGATTTTCATGGGAAGTATTACCACATGTAGTAGCTCCCCTTAGAGAATAAACACAATAGCTTTTTATTTGCTGGTTATTTTAGCACATGGTCAAAGAGTAAAAAGAATTTACTACCTCCGTTGCTTAATCTGGAACTCTGACTTTTCTATAGCCAATGACAAATGATTGTCTAGGCATATTTCTGAGTTTATTTAAACTGAGAGGTAGCTGTTATCTTTCTGAAATGTCAGAATGCTTGGCTGAGGAATACAGATGCTCCTCTCCCTTAAGTTGCATTAAGTATGCGAAAGCAGGATGGACAGGGTCAAATACAGACCCCTTTGTGCAATAAACAACTCCCAAGTCATAAATCATCTCTTCATTTAAGTTTTCAGAACACTTTTTTCGTGACCTTTTAACACAGCCAATAGTACTACTGCTTGCTAGGCAACTGATTTTTGCTCATCTCTTGAGAGGTTAAAATGAAATAGTAGTGAATTTTTACAACTGCTTCAGAGGACTGCAGAAACAAAAGATACTTAATCAGAATGCATAGCTTCAGGAAATTACCAACTGCTATTATGACAATAACAAAATATTTCAAAATCTCCTACCGTTACAAATGGGACTGCTTGCCAGTGTACCATTTTAATGATAATTTCGAGAGGAGACAAAGTCTGACAACATGTATCATGACAGGGAAATCAGAGCTGCATCCAGAGAGCAATTTCAGGCAGGAAGCAGTGGGAGAGTTTCACTGTTCTTTTCAGATAGGAAACGTAAGCAACATACAAATGTGGAAAAGAAACTAAAATGCAACATAAACACTTGTCTCTGATAAGCAGTAATGAAGAAAACCCCCACAAAATGTACCTAAAACTTGCTGTGGACACGTGTTTTCCCACTGTCATAAATTGAGCTTCCTGTGACTTTGACAATAAAAAAAGAAAGAACCAAACACTATTAATGATTTAGTGATGCTGAGTGAAGCAACTATTCATGCTTTATAAATATTTGCCTTTTGTCTTTATTAAGACAGATTTTGCTAAGGTGCCAAATTATTGATTTCAGCAGGGAGCGCAGGCTTCTGTTTGACCCCCAGGTACCAGAGACAAAATGAACTTCCTTATATATAAGTAATAATAAGACATTTTAATCCAAAATTCATACAAAGTCCAATTGTATTCCCATCTTCATACAGATTTTACTTTTGCAGGGTGCTGTGCAAGCTTCACTTTCTCAGATGAACTGTGTAAAACTGCCTCAGTGTATCTGCCTGGCATGTTCTCCCTGAAGAACTGTGAAGATCCTGACCGTGTTTGCGTGGGCATCCCGTTAGCTTGCAAATATCATCTGTGCCCTCAGTGCCCTATTCACAGCTATTACCTGCTTCCTCCCACTCTCAGTTAGAGTGCCAGGCAGGTTGGGTGAAGGCTGCAGAAGCAGGCGTCTGGCTCTGGGGGTCCACACTGCAGCCTTCGTTCATCAAGACGGTGGCCATCACACACAGTCATTAGCTACTTGCCTTTCCTCAGCCTGGAAAAGGCACCTATGGAGCAAGATGTGCCTTCAAACTGAAGTGAGAAGATGGACAACAAAGTGCATCATGTTCCTGTGTTTGCTGAAAACGTTTTACTTACAAAACAACGCAGCCTTGGCGGGATGAGAGACCTTTAGCAGAGAGGAACTGTGGAACAGGAAATCTGGGTTCGTTCCGCTGTGCATGTCAGGCTGTGGCTAAAACCAGAGTAGCTGTGCTAACATGTGAAAAGTCATCTGATAAAAGGTTGCTGCCAAAGAGGCACAACTGGGAGGAGGAATAGCCTCAATATGTTCTTTTACTTGGTTTTGGTTCCAGAAGATGCCTCTGTCTCATGACTGTAATAATACTCAATCATCATGCTATAATTAAGGGCTTTTCATGTAATCATCTGTAGAACTGATTACTTTGGGCTATACCCTGCTCATGCTGAGCTTCCTGGCAAATTTCCCACTGACATCAGTAAGAGAAAGATTGGCCCTTTCCTCAGCAGTTTACTGCCATTGTTTGACAATATCATGCTTTTTCAGACAGTTTGCAGCGGAGATTAAATATTTAGTCTCTTAATTCTTGAAATATTAAAATGGCACTGTAGAGCTAACACAGTTTCTCAGAAGCCTGAGTTTGTTCTGGTCATTACTGCCTCCAAGGAGTACAGCACCAAAGCAAGGTATGAAAAAGATTTTTTCCAAGAGGCTCAAAACAATAGACTCTCAAGGCATGAAAAACAGGAAGAAAGATGAAAGATTTTGTATTGTGGAAGATATAGCAACATTCACTTGCTTTTTTGTACAGTAAAAAACAACCAATTATGCAATCAAACCCACTAAAGCTTCAAAAGATAATACGCCCAGGGATTTATTCATTATGTTAATAAAATGTAATTCAACTTTTTTAGCCAAGTTTTGCCACTAACTCTGATGGGACCAGGATGTCCAGGAAATGAGTAGGATGATATTTATAGGGTTATCCAGAGCACACATGATATAAGCTCTATAAACTCTTGTTTGTAAAGGTTAAGAGCTTGGTTTTTGAAGTATTGAATGCATGTATGTAATTCATTTTGACTTGAGCTGGAGCTGAGAGCATGTTAGATAGTAGACCTTAATTTCCTTAATTTAAAGATTGGGTGTGGCACTTAGTGACATGGTCTAGCTAGGTGTTGTGGTGTTGGGTTCATAGGCTGGACTTGATGATCTCAGAGGTCTATTCCAGCCTCAACGATTCTATGATTCTATGATTCCTGTCACAAGGGCCAAGCATCTCTGTATTTGGATAGTCTTGCTTTTTCATAATTTGCACTGCAATTGCAATTAAGACAACGATTCAATTGTACCAGAAGTAACAGTTGTTCATTACTCCAGAGGTGTTCCACTCTAAAGCCAAGGCAGTTATTGTCGATAGCTTATTCAAAAGAAAAGTGAAGAGCAAATTCCTGCAGTGCCCATCTTTTGGCACCAACCACAGGTGCCTGGATGTGGAGGCTACTCTGTTGAAATCGTCTTCTTGGCCAACACGCAGGCAGGCCATTCACGGCAGTGGCAGAGGTACCTGAGTGTTGCACAAGGAGACACTGCAGCTTTCTGTCTGGAGACTGTGTAGGTCGGTGCCGGGGAGCCCAGCCTGCTCATATGAGGGACAGGACAAACACCAGGCTGTGGAATCACATCTCTTGCTCTTTATTAAGAGACACGTCATTGTCGAACGTTATTTCTCCCTCCTTCTGGCAAAGTGTTTGATGCAGTTCCCTGTCAGAAGGAGAATAGCAGGATATTCTGTGCTGCAGCTTGAGTTTTGAGTGAACTAGGCATTTGTGAGTGTTTTCAGGAGGGCTGGGTAACCCCCTTGTCCAGCTAAGGCATCTCCTGTGAGAGAATCACAGAAGGCATCCTGCCTGAGTACCCAGGTTCCAGCCATAGAGAAGCAGGTGAAGAAGTTACAGAGAAGGTTCAGGAAGTGTAGGAGCACTTCTCTACCTCCCAGTGTAAGCACTGTCTTTATGGGTGCATCTATGTTACCCTATGCTGTATAGGGCTTGTATGTTTCCATAGTGTCTTAGCCACATTTCGTAAGGATTATGCTTCACAAATACTTTCAAAAAGGTCCGCTCTTAACTATTATTTACAGGAAAATTCCAAATACAGTGGATGGCATGTGGATTTTTATGGCTACATCTGCACTAGCTCAGCAGAAGCAGACTGGAGTAAAAAGAAGCTGGTACTCCAAGTGGTTTTACTTTGGACCAGGTCCGATTTGATGGCATGGCCTGAACATCTTCACCTCCTGGGATTGTCTCGTGGAGGGCATCTTCTGCCATAGCCCAGAGCTCTGCCTCAAGAAGAGCGCTCCTTGGTCTGAACTAAAGGGCTCATGAAGGTGTACCACCTGCTACCTGCATGCCCATGTGCATGAATTTTGTTATCAATCAGAAATACACTGAAAATCTGGTTTTACACGTGGTGCTTCAGCTGGTTTATCTCTTCAGTGAGCTAATGCACTGAGTCATTTTCTTCAAGTGGTACAACAGTCTGAAGCACAGTGTAAGACCCAGGGGTACGCTGCTTCTAATCTGAGCTGTCTCCTTAAATATGCACACTTCTCTTTGTCCACCATGCTATCTGCCTACCTTGCTTGGATTTTATGAGGATTCAATTTTGCATGTTAGTCCAGAGATGTGGAGGTTTCCGTATAACTTGGCACCGTACAAAAATAAAATCCAAATACTGTAAAAAAGCTGCTTTGTCATCACACTAATGCAAAGGAAGAAAGAAAGGAAGGAAGCAGGAAGGAAAGACAAACCACATGATCAGGACGTTGTAAAAGAGAAGAAGTGCTGAAAAGTGTGAAAACTTAGCTAGTAAAAGAAGAGTGGATGAAAAGGTTTACTGTCAGTAATTTTTTATTTTTTTAAAACGCAAACGTTTCCACAGTGCTGAAAAATCTCATCCCAACATCCTTGTTCAACAGCAAAATATTCTGCTTTGTGAATTGGAAGTGTTTAATTTTCCTTTTCCTTTCATGTTGACTTTGTAATCATATTGGAATATCAAATTAAATGTTACAATATGTTTCTATTAGATGCTGCAGATATTGATATATACAGGGCAATGTTTTGATAGTATATATATTTAATACCTAAGAAATAATTTTTCTGAGAGGAATTTGATTTTTTTAATTCTGATTCAGCATGAAAACAAATGTTGAAAAGTTAGCATTTCCTCGAGTGTGGAAATTCTTAAGAGCTGTAATTATAATCATCCTAAATAATTTTGTTTCTGAAGCCACACAGAGCAATGGCAGCTAGAATATGCAAGCCTACATATTCTAGTCTATTGGTATTCACAGCTTATGCTTTTCGTTTGAGTAATTTTCCTTAATTTTTATTTTCTTCTTGTGTATGTGACTTTTGCAAGACACATTTATTCTAAAATAGCTTTGAATAATTTTGTTATTTTGCTCTATTGTTTCTAACATCAAACATCTCAGCACTGGGATTTTAGCAAAGCATAAAATGTCTCTAATTTTGTAAGCTAACATTTGTTTAACCTGTTCCCTTCTTGGTTAGAGTATGAGAATAGAGGTAAAGAGGCTACCAATATTTAAACAAAAATACGTGTGGAAAGTTTAGAATTTTTCCAGTAAATCATTCAAGTATGAGCTCAAATATTTTTTTTTTTATACAAGAGGGTTTTTTTTCTTCAATATTGCCTCTTTCTGTATGAATATGTCTAGAGATATTCTCATCCCCAGGTGAGACCTGAGAGGATTTAAGAGGAAGAATGTGCCATCTGGAACATTTTCTTTGTTTTACACATTTACAATGTGATTTAGCCGTACCTGCTAGCTCCATGGTTTGGCTCAAGCTACACAAGTTGACTGGCATTTTTCTAGCTGCTATCCTACGGGATTTACAGTTCTGCAGGCCAAATCCACCTTCCAGTTACACCCCTGCAATCCCATCAACAGTTAATGGCGTTGTATGAGGGTAGTTGAGGATATAATTTGGCCTGCAGTTATATGGAATCACATGATGTTTTTCTTTCTTTTTTTTTTTTTTTTTT
>VWZK01000494.1:342535-356590 GCA_013396935.1 Baryphthengus martii
TTTTTTTTTTTTTTTTTTTTTTTCTTAGGGTCACTTTCTGGAGCAAAACCACAGCTTAATTACAGGGGCACTGCAGTCAGTAGATAAAACAGACTCTAAGGTGATGTTGCAGAGATCAGTGGTAAAGTAGAACAATCCCAGTTTGGAATAGAGATCCTCTACAGCATTTACATTTTAGTCATCACTGCTTTCTTAAATTTTTGGGAGACCTGCCCCAAAAACATGTTGGTTACTCTGAGGGCTGAAAAGGCCCCCAAGGATTTAGAAGATGGAGGATTGTCTGTGAGATTGCCCAAAGAGACTGCAGGAGAGAAACAAGGCCTTTTGTTAAAATCAATGGAGAAAAATGTTTCTATGTTGAAAGATGATTTTAGCTGCTGTTTTGCTTTCAGTTTGTCATCTGTTGTTACAGACCTGAAAGGGTATTGGGTGTTTCCAGCCAGCCCTTCCTCCCCAGTCTCCCTTCTTCAGTATTCTGAAATATTCTGTCTAGCTCTGCCCTTTCTTTTAATTTTCCAGTTGGTGTCATGTCCAGGGAGAACCAAAGCCTACCGAGATGTGTTTCACGGACTTGCTGGGCTTTCAGTCTTGCCCTTCATGTGTTATCAGAAAAAATTCTCAGCCTGAGCATTTTATGTGCTTCCTGTAAAAAAATATTAACAGCTGCAAATTAGCTTTTGACAGAAAGTTTGCAACCTGGTGATAGCACCAGGACTTTCATGGAAAACATTTGGCAGTATGGGCTATGAGACTGAGCAGCGCTCCTCTCCGTCCTTGCGCTGGAGTGTATCCACTGTTGGGGTTTTGCCACTTTGTGACACAGAAAATGATAGCTGAAGTTGAAACTTCATGTTAAGCCTTTGACTTCTCATCTTGCTTGCCTATACCCTCTAAGGAAAGTGATTTATGATACTGGCTTTGCCCTTCTTGCTCTGCTGCGAGACAAAGCAGTGCCTGACAGAAGGTATCTATCTTCATTGCTGCTATTTTGATTGGAGTTTGTGGGTGCTAAAGATGCAGGAGTTGGTAACGGTGTTTTTCAGAATATTATAAGGTGAAGAAATATGCTTGAGGAGCTGGCAGATTATCAGAGGGAAAAAAGAATCAGGGAAAAAAAAATCTCAACTAGGAAACCAATGTTTGTTTGCTGACTCTACTGATTAGTCCATAGGGGTTTTGTGATGTAATTGTCACTAATCTTAGTAGATACTTTTCTTTCTAGTTGCATACTAGTGCTTATTGCTTAGATTTGAATATTTTCAATGAGTGTATTCTATAAGCAAAAAAAAGGACACTGACAAATAGGCAAAGCCTAAAATTTTGCAGATGCACTAAGTATCACAAAATTACTACGGAAGGATTTCTTCTGCTTTCCAGACTGCTGGTGATACTGCTGGAGCTCGCTGGCAATCAGGAGTGCTTGGTATTCTGGTGGTGACCCTCCTCCCTTCCCAGCCAGCTCCTCAGAAGAGTCCCTGCATGGAGACATGAGAGCATGAGTTCGGGTTTCTCTGTAGAGATGTCAGAGGCAGCAGCCTTATGCTTGAAATGCAGGTACAAGGCATAGAAGAAAAGTAAACAAAAGCTTTACAGGGAGTGGATTGAAGCAAGGCAACAATATAATAAATAAAAGACTAAGCAGATGAGGAGCCACGCTTTTTTCTCGCTTCCAAGCTCTTCCTAGGAAGGATGGTAAATAAAACCAGTCAATCTGTGAGTGATTCCTGGACAAGAGAATGAGTTAATGAGCAGCAGAGAGTGGAACGGATGGAAAGAGGCTGTGTGCGCCTCACTACCTGCTTGCTCTTTTTCCCTTGAAACAAATATTTCCTGTCATGATTAATGATAATTTGTGGAGATGCTGGACAGAGGTGATTAAATCACTCCACACTTCAGATGCATGTGAGCTTTAGTCACTGATAATCTGGATTAGTTTTTGATCGGTGGCTACAGGTTATCAAAAATTTATCTTCAGGCTAGTGAAAACCTATTCTACTCTCTCTTGTAAATGTGGAATAAATTTGAAGTCGGTAGTGTGCCACTGATGCATAGCAATCTTAATTGAAGGTAAAATGATTTCTATTTGCAGGCACAATGCTAATACTGAAAGAAGAGCAAAGTTCCCCTTTGTGCAAGAGGCCTGAATGCACGGTTACCTCCTGAGCATTCAACATTATGTACCTCTTGGCCCTTACTAAAGGGGTGAATGAATATCATTCAAAGGACACAAACTAACCACATATGAAAACATCCAGTTGGCTGGCTTTTCTGCTGGAATCACTGTAGTATATAGAAGTGGAAACTGGTTGGTCTGGAAGTGAAAGAAAAAAACCAACTCAAGCTCAAGTACGTGTACAAAGTAGGACTATCATCCAGTGCAATGATCAGAAAAATAGCTTGAGGTTATTAAGGGAAAATCATTGAAACTATCAGCCTAGTGCATAGCAAAAAAAGTAAACGAGATAACAGATTGCAATAGATTGTGCTATGTAAATGAGAAGATGACAGAGAACACGTCTGATTCTTGGTATATGGAAAAATGTATTTTTCTGGGAAAAAAAATGAAGCATCTGTACACTCAACAGGTGTGCTCTTTTACACATATACACAGCTTGCAGCTTGTATATCAATGTATACATCAGGTATTTATTTCTAGAAAATTATACTGATAGATTTTTTATCTTTTCAGAAGAAACACTGCAATACATACTATGAACATAAAGAATGACATAGCAAAAGCAAGAGAGAATTAATCAGCATGGTTTCCACCCCCCAGCAGGAATAAATCATTCTAACCATAAATCAAAGAAGTTATTACAGGGCTCAAACCGTCCTGAAAATTCCAAGTAGCAGCAGATAATTAAAGAGGAAAACTTGAGACCGAGCCTTACATTTAAAATGTTTCAAGAAGTCATTGCAAATACCTTTATTTCCTTTCTTTTTTTTTTTTTTTTTTTAATCTCTCAAGTGGCAAACAATAGTAATAGGAAAAAAAGAAAGTAGAGAAAAAATACTACTTACAAATTGTCCTTAGCAGTGTAGTGGTCAAATTGCTGAAGGGGTGATGTGGTCCTGGAGCATGGCTGAAGAATGCAACAGAAGGAGAACTGCTTTGCCGATGAGGGAGCAGATGCTATCAAAGGCATTTTGTGGCCTTAGATGAGGTTCTGCCTCATCTCCATTGGCAGTACCATTCTCATCACTCTCAGCATGGGAAGAGATTTCACCCTCTAAAGCCACGGCTGGATGGCTGTAATCAGGTGCGCCAGTGCTGGAGACATCCAAGAGAGCCTGGGAGCAGAATTTTAGGAAAACATCCAGTGCAGTTGTCATCTGTATTTTCATATGATCTTGCAGTTAAAAATAGGGAAGAGAGCGGCACGGTATGACTAGCCAATTCTGTGCAGGCCTTAACAAGAACATCTCTTGTCCATGGTTGACTTAATACTCGCACTTTAATCTCTGCCTGGTCTACACTTGCAGTTTTGCACTATAAATATATGAAATATTCTTTGTATCGACACCTTTTTCCATATATCAGTCTCAGTTACATTAATAAACACTCCATAGTACACTTTGAACAGGAGGTGTCTAAATAAAAGTTAACAGATTGTGTTGTATCGTGAACTCCCTCTGAAGAGACATAAAAAAATCTTTTACAGTAAACAGGAAATGAGTAAGCAAAAAACCAGCATATAAAATAATAAGTAGTTTAAAGATAGACTGGGAATTTTGCTTGCCTGCCTTATAGTACAGAAATAAAGAGCTATGCAATGAAATTAGAAGGTGGCAAATTATAAAACATTAAAATATGTTGTGACAAGATGTATATAATCATGTACATAAAACACAGCACAACTTGACAAGACTTAATAAAATTAAAAAAAAAATTGGAGAATCATCTACATATCAAATATATCTAAAGAGACAATTAATGGCAGCAAGACAAAGAAGTGGATACAAAATCTTCAGAATTTTAGTCTAAGAGCCATTACTAAACATGAGTATAATATGTAGAGATAAGAAGGAAAGTGGAGATTACCATGTAGGAGGTTGTCTGCTGAGAACATTTTAAACTTACCTCTGAGATATCTGGTCCTGGTCATTTTAACAGATAAATACAAATCTCTGCTGATCTTCTGTCTCATGCGATGTGGCTGTTCTGTGTTTGATCCCATCCATGAACTACAGATCACAAAATTCATCCATATGCATTTCGGAAGCTGGGTAAAATTTTCTTTCATAACATTGTGATTTAAATTAACCTTTTGATCAGAGCAGAAACAGTTAATAAATAAATAGAGGGAAAATTAAGCTTGCAGATTAAAGAAGCCATTTCTTAAGGCCTGACTAGTGGCAAATTTACGCCCTTTTCTGTAAATAAACTGTATTTTGATTAAGCAGTCAAGTTCTCTTTCGGTTCGTACTTTCCCTGTTTAATCAACAACAGCAAGAGAGATAGAATCAGATCCTTGATTGCTATTGATGGCTTATTGTAAACAGCTGGTTGCAAGACAATGCAAAACAAGGGCATGATTGATATTGTAACAAGCAAAAAAACAGGAAAGCCAGATGCAAAATGTAGTTTTTACCTTGATTCCTCCTTGAAAAAAAAAATAAAAAAATTAAACACAGTGAACTGGCAGTTAATAGTCTCACTGTTAGGAAGCAAAACCCCAGCAAAAGACAGGCTGGCCATGAGTGAGATGGGTGCAAGACCCAACATGCAAGTGGCAGGAAACCCCCTGATTTTGCAATTAGAAAGACAGGCAGCAAAATCGTGAGCATAAAGCCACTCATCCTGTATGTAATGTATGGTTTTGGTTGCTTGCTTTTCTTTAATCTGGAACAGCAGTAAAGGCCCCTGGGTTTACACTTCCAACAGATAAAAAACCTGTTTGCTAAGGCTTGCAATTTAAACATATGGTTACCAGGAGAATTTGCTCTCCACCTATAATTTTTGTGTAACAAGTGCATGCCATTGCCAATATAACTCTTATTCAAAGTAGTAATGATGCTGTAATGCCATTTATATAGAAGAAGATCTCTACTCTGCTGAAGAAAGAAGTAACAACATAAACCAGCCCCTTTAAACACTTCCCTATTAATTCCCGGGTGCAAGACATACTACTCCCCTTCCACACGGTTAATGAAATTTCAAAGTGTTATATTATCTGTCTGTACACATAAGCATGAATATATCTTTACAATATACATGTATATTCTGTTTTCTATTACAAGAAGTTGTCTAAACTCACTTAAGTAATCTAGACCTTAGAGAAATCTGCTTTGAGGCAGTTGGGAAGTGGGAAAATATTTTCCAGCTGAGAATGTGGAATAAATTCTGCAATACTGAAGCAACTTATCCTAAACTGAGAAGTTAACAGTCAGAGTGATATGTAGTGGACCGCTGAGTGATGGTATTTTGCAGGTTTCTAGAAAAAAAACAAAACCAAACAAAAACAGCAACAAAAAAACCAGCCTAGCTTTAAAAAGTAGCTTTAGAGATTGCAACTCTTCACTTGAATTATCGGTTAGTTTGGATTAAGGCCTTTTACTAGATGAAAAATATTTGTTATAAAACAGCCTTGAAACTTAGTTTTAAAAGCTTCTTATGCATGTGAACTACCTATGTCATTTTATAATCTCATGCTGGTACTTGAAAGCATACTTTAGCACAAAGAAAAAATCCAAACCCAGACATTAAAAATATATCTAACATATATGCAAGCAGCGATGGCTGAGTCCTTTATGTTAGGCTTACTACCATTAAATACCGAGTGTAAAAGGCTGATGTTACTGAAACAGCAGCAGCAGATTAGAAAACAATACAAAACCAAAACTAATCCAGAATCTGAAATGCACCATTTCTAACCACTGCATCTCATGGGAATCTGAATGTTTTCCATCAGGCTTGAGCAGTCTTGGTTCTTGGCGCAACCAGAGGACTGAGAAATACCCACTTTGTTACATATTTGAAAGTCTCTAGTGAAAGATTTTTATAAATGGCCAATCTTTCATTTTGCACTGTCTCAGCAGACTGGGAAGTGATGATTTTGTTGAATTAAACTGCTGTCTTAATAGACTTGGAAATTAAACTATCATAAGTAACGTATTATGTATAATTGAAATAGTTGATTACCTCTGAAAGATATGAAGACTAATATCATATGTATAGTTGGAAGCAGACATCTTTAGATAATTCTGAAAGAGTTTTCTTAACAACTGTCAGGATGAGCCATTGGCTTTCTGCAGCTTTTATTTTTATCAGTAGAATTAATTGTCTTTGATAATTTCTAGTGCATATATTCTAGGGGGTCAAACTACAAATCTGGAACATTTTATGCTCTCTCACAGACAAGTGATAGAGGGGACACTGTAAGATTGAGTCTGGTTGAACCTTCTCTGCAGTTGTTCTTAAGGCAATTCAGCACTGATCACACTATGATTTGCTTTTATACTGACAAAAATGAGGTGAAGAATGAAAAATAAAGCGCAGGGTTTACAGAGACTTGGATCACCTCAAGGACAAGGAATGAGAAATAGTTTGTCAGATGCCTCCTCTTACCTTATTTATGTCACATGCGAATTGTCCTTAAGCATAGCAGGACCTCTTTATTTTTTTTGTTTAACTTTCCCCTTTAAATTAAAAACGTTGAGTCTGTTCATTTCTTGGCCTTACTAGCTTTTTACGCAGTTGCTTTGTGATTAGTAAATTAATGTAATGCTATAGAATAGCCAAAATCCAAACCATTCCTGCACAAGCCAAACATAAACAAGTTATATAACACTGCAATCATTCATTTATTAAAGTAAGTGGAAAATTCAAGGTGTACGTAATCTTTTTGGACAACTGACAGGCAGGTGTGATCAAGAGAATGGGGAATCCACTGATTGTAGGCAGATAGAGAGACAGGTTTGTCTGGGTGATTAGAAAGTAAAGTGAGATGGAATTGGGAAAAACGGGGAAAACGTTGGCTGTCCTGGGGCAAGGAGAACTAACAGTGCAGAGACTGCTGAGGAGTTTAGAGGAACCAGCTGCAGCAGTCATGATTGTCTAGGGAGATTCAGGAGCCAGGACCTGTTGAAAAGAGAAGTGCAAAGCAACTGCATCAGAAAAGTGATAAAAAGAACTGCAGAGCAGGTTTAAAGAACTGCTGGACCCTCTCTGCTTCTCAGCCATCCCCCAGTATATTTAATATAGAAGGGAGAAAGGTAACACTGGGCTTCAGGCACCTCCCAGCTCAGGACACTGTACGCATCCCTCCTGTCCGTGGTCCACCTCCCTGCAGTCCCCACGAGCATACCTTCGCCTGGGGTCAGGGTGGGGCAGCTGGCCCCAGCCCAAGCCCTGTTGCTGGATGGATGGTTTTACTCCACCGGGCTTTTCAGTTCCACTTGCTTTCAGACATCCTGACCCTATAGACCATCTAATTTCCCATCTTCATCCTTCCTGCTGCATGCCATGATCTGGATTGGCAGTGAGCTGGATCGTTTTTCAGTAAAACTAAACCAAAGCCAACCGACCTTTCTCACAACTCCTATTTTCTGTCATCTGCATGCCTTCCTTTGCTCAGCATTTGCATCGTGTTTTAGCCTGATCTTCCCTCCAGCTTGTTCTATGCATCTCTTTACCCATCACTGCATTTGCTCTCTCATATGCCACAGCCTAGAGACAGGCAGTCGGAAACATCCCAGCCAGTCTTTAACAACAACAACAAAAATAAGAGATGTCCTTCCCATGCTAAAGTCGCAGAGTGCTGGAGGCAGGACCTGTCCCCAAGGATCCCAGAACGTCTGTGCAGTTAAGTGCAATAGCAGTGTGGGTCCTAAAGACAACATGTAGTATCTCCAATCCAAGAAACAGGAATACATGAGGAGAAAGATCCTCACACTGATGTAAGGCACATACAGACAAACCAGGGCACAAAACTAGGTCCCTTCAAGCTGTATGAAAAGTTCACAACGGGTAAGAATTGCCCTTTTTAGGCAGCAGAAGATGCTTTCTCCCACTGTCTAAAACTTCAGCCATAGTCCTGACCACATGTGAGTATCTGTGTGGCACAGTCTTAAGTCACTTTGGCCATTTCTGTACTGTTCTGAAGATCTTGACATCCAAACTCCATCTCCCAGCATCCTTCACCTGGCCACTCATCTGTCATCAGCATGAAGACAACCTGCTTATGGTGTGGAGTCACCTGCTTATCTATAACGAGTGGAACCTAACACAGCTGGCATGCCCACAAGCAGAGCTCCCACATCTTTGTGGGATTTGGTCCCATTGCTTCCCGAGGCCAGCCAGCCAACTGTGACAGCCGTGACTGTGGTCCTTGGGGAAGTGTCAGTGAACTCTGCTACTGCACCTTGAATACCAACAGTAGCAGTGTTGTCATAGCCCTGTTTGGCTGAGATGGACAGGGTTACGTGTGCCTGAAAGCTTGTCTCCTATGTTCTCCCCGCAAACCTTGTCTTGCGTAATATTGTTGTATGTGGTACTCAAGTATCCTTGCAAGCAGATGCAACAAAAATACAGATGCAGATCAACTTGTGATAGCCATTTTGTGAGAGGTGATTCTTTTTTATTTCCTTCACATTAGAGTGGTGCTAGCCAAGTTCCTAATGAAAGACGTGATTATCTTACAGTATTGCTAAGGAAGAGATCAAAGACACATGGTGGACCTGGTGTCATGGAAAACTCTTGCTTTTGACCATAATCTTGGCTGCTTTCTGCACCTCAATAAAATCCTCTTAGCTATGGGTTGGGCAGTGTTGCACAGTGTATGCCACAGGTGCTTGCAGACGTCACTATACAAATATTGAAATAACCACACAGCAATTATTGACATTTTTTTAACACAAATGAACTAACTGTCAACAAATCTGTTTCTATAGTGGGCACAATTTATTTTTTTTTCAAGAGCCTTATTTTATCAGGGTTGGAATATTGCCAGTCCACCTCTCTTGTTTAAATCTATCAGAAGTTCCCCTGCTCCTCTCGCAACTTGAATAATAGAAATAGCACCATGCCATTTTGATGATACAGCTTTCCTTTACCCCATCCAAGACATTAAGGAACGTATTAGCCGGGGTTGGATGTGGTATGGAAGCTTATTTGCTCTGATTTCCCAATGAGTCAATCACTTTGTTTAGTGTGGGTTTTTGTTTGTTTTCTTTAGTTTTGTTAATATGCTGGGTCCTATCCCCCGATTGTTTAGCAGCCTTTGTTCACAGGATCTTGTCAAAAGGCTTTTGAAGCTACATGTATTTTAATCAATCAGTTTATGTACTTACAGCCATTCTCAAATAAAGTCCTGGAATTATGTGAGAACTGATTTCCCACTGCTGAAATACTGATGGTTAGGCCTTGCTACCTCTAGAATTTTCTGATTTTTTGTTATTCTTTCAGCCAATTCACCAAGTCGAGTTTTTCTTATTTTTTAGAGTGGTTTGTGTTGGAAGGGATCTTAAAGATCATCTAGTTCCAACCCTCCTGCCTTGGGCAGGGACGCCTCCCACTAGATGAGGTTTCTTAAAAGTCCATCCAATTTGACCCTTAAAACGCCCAGGGAGGGAGCATCCACAACCTCTCTGGACAACATGTTCCAGTGTCTCACCACCCTCACAGTAAAGAATTTCTTCTTAATATTTAATCTAAATCTGCCCTCTTTCAGTTTAAAATCATTACCCATTATCCTATTACTATACTCCCTGATAAAATCCCCCTCACCACCTTTCCTGTAGACCCACTACAGTTGCCAAGCTGCTAATACCCCTACTCAATTCTAAATAGCTTTACTATTTTAAAATGTTCTATGACAGAAGCTGTTTTTAGCAAAAGCTTTTGTATTTTTGTTAGCAGCTCATCTGCTTTATACTTACGTTCCTGCAGAAGTTTTGTATGGAAACACACATGTTTGGGGATTTTATTTTATTTTTAAGTTTTAGTTTTCATTTTTGTTCCTGCTTCTTCAGACTCTTTGGTTTCTGAGTCTTGACTAAACTGCAGGAAAAAATGCTCAGATCTTATCTGATACTGAGTAGGGGTACACTGGGGTAGAGGGGGTGTAAACCCAGCCCCAACTACTCATGATCCAGGCTTTCCAGAACAGATACATCCTGAAAGTATGACAAATGGAATTGCTGCTGCAGGGATAGTCGCTTTAAAAAAACCTAAGCGGTAGTAATAAGGACACTATGCTCCTTGCATAAGAGCTGAGTGGTTCGAGCATTTGGTTGGAGAGGGGAAATTGTCCCTATTCCAGGACTCTATTTGCACTTACTAGCCCATATTTCATCCTGTTCTTCTCTAGTCTAAAAAGCGTAGGTTCTTCGGGGAATGTGAACTGGAACTTTGTCCTCTTGTTCCCATAAACGTAAATGCTAGGCTAAAAAACCTCAGATTTCCTTTCTTTACAGTGTTCCTGGGCTTCACATCCTTATGACTACATCCATGCTGGTGAGGGTCTATTTTTCCCAATGAGATTATTTTCTTGAAAAGTGAAATATCTTAAAGAAGACTGAGAGGGATCAAAAACTGTCCCCCTTCATGGGCAGATGCCGTAGCACTGGTTCCGTTCCATAGAAGGTTGCTCTTACATCCATCTACTATCTATCTCCCCTAGTGTTACTAAAGAAAAATAAATGTGTCCCATCAGATGACTGCCTACAGCACAGGAGCCTGCTCTTAGCCCCCGGGACTTCCTACTGCATACTGTGCAGACACCTCTCTCCTTGGCAAAGTTTCTTTCCCCTTCCAGGTAACTGATCCTCTCCAAGCTACTGTGGAGGGTGCCTAAGACCTTACTGCTCTGTATGGTCCTGCTATGCTCAGGTGCACAATATTAGATGGGATAATGCATAGTTCGGGGGTAGCCAAAATGACTCTTCTTTTGCATATGGGGGGGAAAAAAGCATATGCAGCCTGTCAAAATTGTCTGCAGGTGCTCAAAACCCTACGTGAGTTCCAAATGCAATCCCGACTGTTTCCCAGCACTACCTAATCTTGTGAGCACCTCCCTACTGAACCTGAAAGCTCCTCGGGCGTTTAACTTTATTCACTCATATATGTTAAGGAGATCCTGTTTTGGGAAGATAGGCACTTATCTCTTGCCTCAAGTCCCACTGCAATCCAGCTTAGGAAGACAGGCATTTAAATCCCTTTTAGAAGCTTGAAAAATTAGCAGCAGTCAGAATTATGTCTGTCTTCTTCCTGCATGGGCCATCCATCAGCTTCGATATACGTGCAAACTGCAGAGAGCACGTCTCAAGCTAAGCACAGGAGTGCAAGTGTGCTTTTCATTGTTTGAGAGGGATTGATGTGACACAGATGACATCTTATGAAACTGCCCCAACTATTATGACATGCTTGGGCAAAAAGCATTGACCTCTCCCACTGAACTCAAACCATCATGTGGTGGATACGAGGAAGTGTTGGCTCCAGTTCTTATCTCAAAGAGAGAAAAAATGAAGGGAGCAAACGCAGATATCTGGAACAGATATGTCACACAGCAGGCTGTCATGGAACAAACAATAAAAATAGAGCATACCCTCCTAACCCTCCTCTCTGTGCCAAAGAGCATCTGAACTGCTAGGCTAACCTTGCATTCGCTTTTGTCTGCTCTGCTGCGGCCCCGTGCCTCACACGTTCCTGACTTCACAGGCTCTCAGCTGCAACACCTACCGGCCATGCTACCTGATGGCTGCTGATTATGCCATTCTGCTGGGAAGTTTGAGCTCAGGGCTTAATTAGAGTCTAGAAGCATCACCCACTTCCTTTCTTACAGCTTTATGCATCTTTATGCAAAACGTGGGTGGAAGCACTGCGATCACACGCTGCTTCATTAGTGCCGGTCCTGCAGGAGGGACAGATAGGCTGGAGTATGTGTGGATAGAGCATTACTAGCATTTCTGACAACTTTCCAAGAGGATATCTGTGTTCTAACTGCAAGCTGGCTTTGCCCACTGGCACTGTGAGTTCACTTGCAGACAGTGGAAAGAAGGAAGCGCTCGCTGTGAGCACCTCAAAGGAAGCAGTTGTCTTCTGCAGGTCTTCAGAAGTGCCTCGCTCTGTCCGCTGCCCGTAGAGCAAAACCAAGACAATTAAATTGCTTCTTTCGTCCCTTCTGGGGCTCAGACACTTAAAATGTCATTGAGGTAATAATGCCTCAGTGAGGTATCTAAAGTAGATGGATGAGATTCCAGCTCAAATACTCGAGGCTTTGCAGTTAATGATTGCAAGAAAAATACCCACAGTATCAATAAGAAATAAAGATGGTGACTACTGAAAACCAAGGAAAAGGAAGTATTGATGAAAATTAGGACACAATTTGTAAAGAACTAAAGACCTATGGCTTCTTGTTAATATTTTAATTTCTCCTCCATGCCCCATCATCCTGCAGAAAAAGTAATTTAATATAGTGTTGAAAGAAGTTTACCTCATCCTGTCTGTGCAGCTGTACTTAGGAATTGTAGAGGGGTGAAAATAATTTTTATACCTTGATAAAAAGTAGTGGGGCCAATGAGAGCATAATGTTAACCCATGGTTGTTCCCCACTTAGTCTAATCCTTTGGATAGCATTGTCTCAAAAAAAAAAAAGACGACAGAGGAGTATTCATTTCTGTAGCTTGAATACGCATCGAGTGATTTTATTATACCAGGAAACCTGAGAAAGAACAGTACATTCACATACACATTGTGTAGATACACTGTAGGCAAGTTTCACAGTTTAATGTTGTGAAGGGCTTTCATTAATGTTGGAGTTCTGAGAAAAGGATGTAAAGCAACATAAAGGAGTCAAGATTTGATGTTTACTGAGATAAGCTGAAAGAATAATTCACCTTCACCAAATGTCAGTGTTTCTTCTTTCATGTCTTTTTATGTGATGCTCTTTCTACTACTCCATGCACGGTTGAGACCAATATACAGTAAGAATGAATCTGTCATTGATATGACTTCATGATGTTTATTATTTGTCTGCAAAATTCTATGCGTTAATAAATAAATAAAAAAAAAAAATCACCAGAGATACATAAAATTAAATGGTTGGTTTTGTCCCAGAGCAACTATACTTTTACTTTATGAATATTTCTGATGGAAGACAGGAAGTTAGTTCTGTTGAGCAATCTGATCCAACATTGAAAAAGTATGTTAATTGTATTTTTTTTCTAGAAAGTATGTTTATTTTTTTTTTAAAAAAGAGATTACATTTGAGATGCACTTCCAGAACTTTGTATGGCTCCCCATCATCCTCAAGGATAAAATGTTACCTAAGGAGTTGAAACTGAATATATAGGTCAACGTCTCCTCCTGTTGAAAGGACTGTTCATATTTTTTGGTTTGTATCGATACCGAGGCTCATCTGCATTTATGAACTGCTGCCAGTTCTGTGAATGAAAACCACGACATCTGGGCTAGGCGCTGTATTTCCTGTACCCAAAACCAGCCATCTACCAGAAGAACTGATAAGGAGGACATGCTCTTCTGTCCTCAGTACTTGACATCTTAAAAATAAGGCTGAGGATTTAAACTGACAAAACTTTTGAGAAAACCCACGTGATACACCAGGTATCACTGTAAAGAATGTGTTCATCAGGCTGGTGTAAAATTTAGATGCCTGACGGAGGGAGGCTTTGTACATAGAACTGCATTTGGAGAAATCGATTATCTGCAACTGCCAGAGCTGCGACCATGAAGAGGATAAAGCTTAACTGATGCCTGAGGTGACAGAGGCCGTACCCTAACCGGAATGGTGACCATGAGATTCAGCAGCAGCCCCTCACCTGTCACAGAGAGACGGGAAACCGTGAGAGAACTCAACGAGCGCTTTTAAGCCACGGAACTCTGAGACAGAGCCGTGTGCCTCACCTCCGCCTTCTGACTGCTCGCAGCTGTAACATACCTGGCAGCAAGAGCCGGTGCACCCAAAACCCGGCGGGCGGCCTGTCACACCGCCTCCCGCTTCCGCCGCTGCCGCCTCTCGCTTGCTGAGTCACAGCGTCGCGGAACGCCACGCTGCTCCCCTCGCCCTCGCCCCCTCCCCAGCTCCCCGGGAGCCC
>VWZK01000494.1:357116-405957 GCA_013396935.1 Baryphthengus martii
GGTCCGCCGTTTTCCCGCGACGCCACCGGCCCCGCCGGCCGCTGCTTCCGCCCGCCGGGCCAGCTGGGACCGCCGGCCTTAGAGTGCCTGTCCCGGCCGCTCCGGGAGGGGAATGTAGCCGCCCTCTGAAAACTTAGTCTGTAGTACCGGCTGTCGCTCACTGACTGACAGCCTTTAAGCTGACAAGTGAGTGACACTTGTAGTTTTCTCCAAGGGACTTCGGATTAGTGTTTTGCTGGAGAAGTTAACATTTTTGCACTTCTCCGATTTGGGTCGACAGCATGTTTAATATTGACTAGAGGAAACTATGACTTTGCCAGAAAGGAAAGATCTGAATTTCCTCTTTCTTCATGGTAGTCATGAAGACTTTAAAATGTTTCTGAGTTTGTAAACTTAACAGCAAACTACAAGTCTGGACGGAAGCATAGGATATTACCGGAACTGAACGTACAAGTACATGACAAGTTAGTGCCTTCAACTTTCTCTGCTTTGCAGCAAGTGAGCCTTTGTGGCTCTATCAGTAGTTTTAACCAGAGGAACAGGTAAAAAAAAAAAGTGAATTGAGGGTGCATACTGTTTTAGTAAGGAGATGAGGAGATGAACTTGTTTTAGAGAATATCTGAACCACTGGGGAGGAGATGGGACGAGTACACCAAATAGTAAGACTTTATTTGTGCATTTCATCACATGCGGTTTCCTTGGTAGTGTTTCATCTACTTTTTATTCATTCCCGATACTTCTGTGATAGGCTAGGATTGTCATTTCTTATTCTCAAAATACAGAGATAAAACCCCCAAACAGATGAGAGAATCCTAGTGACAAGAAGGGCAGATGTGTGTGCAGTTTGAAATCATCTGAGCATTTTTCTAGCCTTAGTTTTTCTTGGCAGAGTAAATCTGGGTATTGTGCCTAGGGTGTGTAACACTTTCCAAATCTTTTTTTCGAACCAAAGAGAAACAGTGTGATGAAAATGTGACCCGAGTGTTTTCTTGCAGTTCGTTCTTTGCTGTTAGTAAAAAAAAAAAAAGTGTTGAATTTGGAAGTGTCGGAGGAAGGCAGTGAAGATCCAACCTGGGAAATGTCAGCTGCCTGAGTAGGACCAGGGCAGATTTAACAAATGTGGAAAGTTTTCTTTCAGCCCTAACTTGGGGTGGTTTCTTCCAGGGACAAGTAGTTTCCTCCACAGATAGTTGTTTGCACACAGTTGTCTCTTGGCAGTTACCTGCTGCCTTACTTCGACTTGCTGTGTCCAGCTATTGCTTAAAAAGTGAATCAGCTTGTCAATAGGAACTTTTTTACCCAGATTAACCTCGTTTCCATAATAACTTCAAAATAACGACGGCAGTGCAACAAAAAGCGAAAGTGTTGGTCAGAACACGCTTTATTAAAGCTTGGATCAGTAAACTACATTCGATGTGGAGAACGCCAAGTAACTTTTCCAGACAGTAATCTAGAAAGGTGCGTATGTTACAGTTTTTCTTTTTCTTTTTGAGAGGGTGTCTGGAACTTTCACAAGTACAGACTTTATTGGGTGCCTTCCTGGGGAGCGGCTGGAGGGGGGGCAGCAGGGCTAGGAAGTCAGCCATGCCTCCGATTCTGGCTGCTTGGCCCCAGTTCTGCCGTCAAGAGTTCCCACTCTCCATGCGGCAGTGGTCCAGCTGTCCTGTGGAAGGTTTAAAACAGAGGGATGCTTGGTGGCTCGTCCTGGAGCTCTGTGGGTGAGCAAAGGGATCTGATGTTAGTAGAGCTCTCTGCCTCTGAATTTTCCATGGAAAACTTCCTTTCTTTCACTTGCTGGGAAGAAACAATCAGGGTTTCCAGCCAAGTAAACCAAATTAGTTTCATTTTTCTTTTCTTTTTCATTACCCTAACTCAGTCAGAGTTGCATGCTCTTGGCGTGTGCTTTTGCATGGCTTTTAGAGGTGACCATCTGTTCTGTGACATCCTACTGGGGTTCATCTAATTTTTATAGATGGGATTCCAGACAGCTTTTTGGAGAAAGAGGGCAGTTTGAGCTCTGAAATCTAGATTCAGTGCAAAAACTTGGTAATTGTTTTGAGTTGCAAACCGAAAAGCTGGTAATATTTGCTACCGAAGTGAGCGTCCCCCCTAGTAGAGTAGGGAAGTTTGTCTGAAATTCTGGTCTTGAAAGACCATACAGAGCTGTGAAGACAGATGAGGTGCAGTCAGTGATCGCTTTGCTAACGAAAATTAGTGTGTGGAGGTAAAGGGGATCTTACGATTAACTTATGTTAGAACTTTTTTTCGGGTGCTAATTACATAAATGATATAACTACTGATAGATAATGTAAACCGTGTTAGTGTTCAGTGATCTAAACAATTGATAGTTTCATTAGAAATTACTGCTTGAATGTTGTTGGGTTGTTGTTTTTTTTTTTACAGTGCTTATTCTTAATTAATTGGAGAAAAAAAATAAAAAGCCCTGGGTGACTAAAGATCTTGTTATAAACAGCTCTTTAAAACCAAAAATCTAATCAGTGGATGGATAAAATACAAACTAGCATTAATTGTAACACCAGGATATTAACACTGGAAATGTGGTCACTGAAAGTCATCCCACTGATAACAAAAACGGTAATACTAATAATAATATCGTAGGGTATTTTAAAAGCTTCTCAAGGAATTTATTTGTTGTCTTCCTCCTGCATTTTCTCTTTTACCGTACATGCTTCATTGAAGTTTGTTAGGGGAAGACTTAAGTGCTGAATGTTTTGACGTGTTTGTAGTTAAATTTGGTACGTGTGATACGTAGAAAATTGGCTCTGAAGACGGTAGTCATGTGGCTCAAGTTCAGAAAACCTTAGAGATTACTCCTTCTTAAAAGTCATTGAAATTTCATATGTATTTTTAATTTGTCCCCATTTCTAGTTACTCAGTACCACCATTTGTACTGAGTTTCTTTACAATTAATTGTGAAATATTAATTTGGGAACATGCATCTCTGAATTTTGAGTCATGTGTTGAGGGCTTTTACTTTATATGAGTAAAGCATAATGAGAGACGAGGCACTTCCTACTCAAGGCTCGTATGAGTGCTAGGCTCAAAAACATCCAGAGGTGGGTAGAGAAGCCACCAGCTAGGAAGGATTGACGGCAGTCAAAAATAAAGTTGCATCTAACAGTTAATCCCTCTGCTCCATGCACGCACCTGAGAGAGTTATTTAGGTAGTTTCAGAAGGGAGGAAACACTTGTTTTACAGTTGCCTGTGCGCTGAACGAGATGAGGGTTGTGCGCCAATGATACGTAGTCGGGTAATTAGAGAGAGTGCCATCGATGTGCATGCACAAGGGGGCAGAGCTAAGGTTGCAACACGGCTGCACACCTCATGTTTCCTTACATCCCCGTGCTTAGTTTCACAACCTGAGTGACTCTTGTACGGTTTTTAAACCTATTTTCTTTGCCACTGGGGGAACTGAGCCCTGCCCGGTGCAAGGATATCACTGCTGCCCTCCTCAACGCGTTTCGTTGCTGGCGCTTCAGTATTTTGGTCCAAGCCCTGCTCTGGAGAAAGGAGTCAGGTGAAGGAGAGCTTTGTGTGAGGAAAGTGAGAGGTGTGAGGGGGCAGCACCGCCTGCCCCAGGGAGAGCGGGGATGAGGTACAAGGGCCAGGAAAGGTGGGAAGCCCTTTCTCCTCCTGCTGTGGCGGCTGAGTCCGCTGCCAGGCTAGCAGCAGATCCTGGCTGCAGGCCCGTAAGAGCCTCTGCTGTGGCACTGGCTGGTGATGTTGGCCAGCTGCATCGAGGGGGCGAGGCAAACAGCGGCTTCTCCAAAGGTGCGCTCTGTTTCAATGTGGGTGGGAATTCAGGGGAGAAAGGAAGAGGCATGTTTGTAGCCTGTAGGCTTCTGTCTGCCCAAGGGTTTTCAGCAAACCAAAGTGGCAGTAGTTGTTTCTTTTTTTAATCACGGAAGGTTCAGCAAGCTAAAAGAGAGCATTTCCATCAGCAGCAAGCTGCTGCACTTCCCAAAGGCAGTGAGGTGCTTCATTCCCAATGGATTTCATTCTGCAGGGTGCTGGTGTCTTCTATTTGGCTCAAAGGTGGAGGTGCTCTAGATTTTGCCAAGTCAAGGATATGAACAGTTTCACTGAAAGAGAAAAAAATTATCTCTTCTTAGAAAGATGAGAGGTGTGGTTTTTTTGTGGTTTTATTTTCATAGTGCCAGTTATACTGTCTAACAGTTGAGGAGAGGCAGGCATGATCAGCCGTTTACATTTGAGCTATTATGACTGCTGAAGTGTGGTTTACAGCATTATAATAAAGGCTATTACACTGGCATATCCTTAACTATGGCAGTGCTACTCTGTGCCACTATTTTCAAATGCCAGATCCATCTCAAAATGATGGCAAAGCTGTAACACACCTAAGAATGAAGGCTGAGGTGAGTCTGTAACACTCCCTGGCTCTAAAATAACTTGTATTTTACCAGTCTGTGATGAACTTTTTATGATCTAAGGTGTGTCCTGCTAATTTTAAATATTAAAGGCTCATCAACTCTTTTATTACAGTGCCTTCCTTCTTGCTTTCAGGAATTGCTACATAACTGCAGAGGAAAGTGTAAGATTTAATGGCATACCAGGAGCCTCTGTACTTCCTCGAGACACCATGTCGTGGATTGAAATGGAGCGATCTAAAAGCAGTAATAATGCTTACTGATAGGACATACCTTGTCAATGCACAGCCTGATGCTCTGGCAGGGTGACGTCGTTATGCATTATACCACTGCGTCTTTCAAAATCATCAGGTTTTGTGGGATTGCATGTCTTCGTGCTATCGATATGCACATCTTTGGAATGAGGCAGCATTACCGTGTTTCATCAGTAGTTGATCCTGGCAACTTAAAAGGCGCTTAATGAATCATAGTAGAGGGAACACTAGTAGTCAGAACATTGCCCCCTTCAGGAAAAAAAAAAAAGAAGTTCTACACCTAGAAGTAAATCTTCAGAACAAATCCAATAAAATGTTTGCCCTGCATCTCTCATTCTGCTTCTGAACCAACAGGTTTGTTTAAATAAATATATTTAGTTATGGTAAACCTGTCTTTGGTTTTTCATTCAAGGCATTCAGAAACTGCTGCAAAATACCAGTTCACAAAGAAAACGTGTTTTCTTGGGAATGTTCATCAACAACAGAGAATATGCCAAAAAAGCTTTCATGCATATTCTTGTTTTTTTGGATATTCCCTTGCAGCAATAAGAAAAAGTCAGATTATTTCTTCCTCCTCCAGCCAGCCAGTCTTGCCACCCCGTGGATTTCTGGACTTGAGTGCAGGTGCAGGTCCTGAGGAGCAGAGAAGGAGCAATGTCATTGCTTTGTGGCTGCAGAGATGCTCCTGATGCTCTCCTGCTCTCTTCCCCTGAATTTTTGTGGAGAAGGTTGTGTCCGTGTTTAGCTGATAGCTTCCTTCTCTTTACCAGTCCTGGCCAGGCCTCTGGCAGAGGCCTTGTTGCTGTCATGGTGGCTTGGTTGGTGGTGGGGAAGAAATGGAGAAGCATGGTCATGCAGCCATGCTGTACTGTGGCTTGACTTCTTGGTGTAGTGAAATCAACTCCAGCGGGTGCTGGCTGCTGGCACTACACACAGAGATGCTGTAGGCCGCAAGTAGTACTTGCATGTGACTGTTTACCCAAGGAGCACTTTCCTATGCAGATACTGAGGTACATATTGCCAAGTCTCGCCTTATTGCTATGCTCATCTCTAGAGTGTCACACCCTCCTGACTTCTGTAACCTTTTGAAGAAGAGACAGCAAAATTATTTTCCAGCTGATCTGGATAATAACATTTATTAGTGCTTCCCTGTCTGCTTTTGCTGTAATTATAATGCAGTGTTATTCCAGGAACCATGGTTGTGAACTAGTAGTTCAGGAGGTGGGCTTTAATTTCAGAAAGAAAAGGACAGGAAAGGTGTCAAGCACATATTGTTGATCTGCATGTAGGTTCAAACTCCTTTTCCTTTTATTTCAGTCAGAAAACATTTTTACATTTCAGAGGAGCAGATTAATGCCATGATTTGCCTCACAGATTTTTCCATTATGTTTTGTTGTGTTGGTTTTTTTTTAAAGCAAAGACTGGAACAGTTAGATGGAATTAACAAAACTTCTTTCAAAATAAACAAACAATAAAACCTTTGCTCCCTCAGTGTCAGGTTTCAATTGAAATAAATGTTAACAGTGAAGTTCAGTAGCTCTCTTGGTCTAGCCCTGACTGGAACTTAAGAGGCAGGAAAATGCTGTAGATATAGCAGATGACCGATTTGTGTGACAGTAATATATGAGCTCGGTGGTGGTGGTTATGCTTTCTCTACCCACAGTTATGCAGTTCCAGAAACAAGATTTATTCAAGTCGCCCAGCTCAGTTTCCCAGCAGAATGTGATATCTTAAAACCCTTTTAATTTTTTGACATTCCGATGGGCTTCTTGTAGGTCACACTTCCTGCCAATCTCATCTTTAAATTTGCAAATGTAACTAGTAAGGTAGGTTTCTTGATATGTTCACAGAAATGCTGATTTCACATAGTTAAGTGTGGTCAAACTTGTGCTTTCTCATTGTATCTTTATCTTACTGCCTTTATCAGGTACTCATTAATGAGTGAAGGATCAAAAGGTGGGACGGTGGCCAAGAAGCAATGGAGAATAAAAGTTTAGAAGGTTCCCCATCAGACCTAAAGTTAGTGGCTCACCCGAGAGCAAAGAGTAAAGTGTGGAAGTACTTTGGGTTTGATACCAATGCAGAAGGATGCATATTACAGTGGAAGAAGATCTACTGCCGTATTTGCATGGCACAGATCGCCTATTCAGGAAACACGTCCAACCTTTCCTACCACCTTGAGAAAAATCACCCCGACGAGTTCTGCGAATTTGTGAAAAGTAACACTGAGCAAATGAGGGAAGCCTTCGCCACCGCGTTTTCGAAAATCAAGCCGGAGTCATCGCAGCAGGTTGTCCAAGATAGCCTCATCATGAAGACCTACCAGAGCTACGAAAACAAAAAGCATCAAGAGTTGACTTCAGCAGTCATCAGCTTAATTTGCGAGGGCATGTATCCGGCCTCTATCGTTGATGAACCCACCTTCAAGGCCCTCTTGAGAACAGCGGACCCCAGGTATGAACTTCCGAGCCGCAAGTACTTCTGTACAAAAGCTATTCCCGAAAAGTACAGTGCCGTTAGAGAAATTGTGCTGAAAGAGCTCACCGAGGTTCTGTGGTGTGGCATATCCACGGACATGTGGAGGAGCGAAAACCAGAACAGGTCGTACGTAACCGTTGCGGTTCACTTTCTCAGCAGCACTCCTGCCAACTGCCTGGCTGTGAACTCGCGGTGTTTGAAAACATTTGAAGTACCCGAGGATAATACTGCAGAGACTATTACGAGAGTCCTTTATGAAACATTTATTGAGTGGGGGATCAATACAAAAGTCTTTGGTGCTACAACAGATTACAGTAAAGACATTGTGAAAGCTTGCTCGCTCCTAGATATTCCCGTACAGATGCCTTGTTTGGGGCACACTTTTAACGCAGGAATACAACAAGCTTTTCAGCTCCCCAAACTCTGCAGCCTTCTTGCCAGGTGCCGAAAACTGGTGGAGTATTTTCAGCAGTCTACGGTCGCGATGTACATGCTGAGCGAGAAGCAGAAGCAGCAGAATATTCTCCACTGCATGCTGGTAAGCGACCGCGTTTCCTGGTGGGGAAGCACGCTCGCTATGCTGCAGCGCCTGAAGGAGCAGCAGTTTGTCATCGCGGCCGTTCTCGTGGAGGACAGCAACAACCACCACCTCATGCTGGAAGCCAGCGAGTGGAATACAATCGAAGGGCTGGTGGAGCTGTTGCAGCCTTTCAAGCAGGTTGCGGAGATGATGTCTGCTTCAAAGTACCCGACGATAAGTATGGTGAAGCCGCTTCTCCACATGCTTCTGAATACTACCCTGAACATCAAAGAGAACGATTTGAAAGAAATCAGCATGGCAAAGGAGGTGATTGCTAAAGAGTTGTCAACCACCTACCAGCACACGCCTGAGATAGACATGTTTCTCAATGTTGCAACTTTCCTGGACCCTCGTTACAAAAAACTGCCTTTTCTTTCAGCCTTTGAGAGGCAGCAGGTTGAAAACAGAGTGGTGGAGGAAGCGAAAAGCCTGCTGGAGAAAGTAAAAGAAAATACTTTTAGGACTGAAGAGAAATTCTTCACTGTTTCGGAAGAGCCCCCTGTGAAGAAGATCATCATCTCCTCTACTCCTCCTCCTACCAGCGTCATCAACAACATGCTTGCAGAGATCTTTTGCCAGACGGGGGGTGTGGAGGACCAGGAGGAATGGCACGCTCAGATCGTTGAGGAGCTAAGCAACTTTAAGTCACAAAAGGTCCTCGGTTTGAATGAAGACCCTCTGAAGTGGTGGTCTGACAGACTAGCACTGTTTCCAGTTTTACCAAAGGTTCTTCAAAAATACTGGTGTATTCTGGCCACAAGGGTCTTCCCCGAACGCCTTTTTGGTTCTTCGGCCAATGTTGTAAGTGCAAAGAGAAACCGGTTAGCCCCGGCTCACGTAGATGAGCAGATCTTTTTGTACGAAAACAGTCGGAATGGGTCCGAGGCTGAACCGGAAGATGAAGACGAAGGGGAATGGGGTTTGGAACAGGAACAGATTTTTAATTTAAATGACTCGGTAAATGTAAACAACAATTTCTTTAATATCCGAGACAGTGGGTTTGTTTAACAGGACTGCTGCGGTACATTTAATAGCAAAGAAAAAAAGGTATTTGTCTTAAGTTACCAAAAATACTTCTGGTTTATGCTATGAATGCTGTAAATATTGAACAGTTGTAACAAACTTTATTTAGCATCCATTGTCTATGTTTTTCCCACTGTCTTAAAACACGAATGACTTGTGATTAGACAGCACTGAAATGAATGAGGAAATAAATTTTACAAAGACTGTGATTTCTGACTGTGGCCCAGATTTCAGAAAGCACTTACCCATGTACATCCTTTCCACTTGCTTCAGTGGGAGACAAACACATGCTTATGTGCTTTCTATCATAAAAATATTTTCCTGAATTAGGAACCTGAGCAAGGGAATTTTTTTAAGTCTCCGTTTGTAAATCCTGTGTGACTCAGGATGTTAGCTTTAAATTTTGGATTTTAGAGCATTTTTAAAATCTGTAAGTCTGAGCAGTGAATATTTTTTGAGTATGTTGATTCTGTGGAATGAAAAAAGATCTTGAGCCTGATTTTCTTTTTCGCTACCTCATGTCTTAGGCGTGGTCTATGCTAGAAAAGTCCAGCTGATATAATTCTGTCCATTAGGGGACCGACTTATTATTTTAACTGATACTGTGCTGGCATAGGCTGTAGTGTGGATGCACTTATACTGGGATAAGTTATTTTCCTTTCCAGTGAGGTGTAGATGATATGAAAACTTCTAAACTCGTGTTGCTGTGTTCACATTAGTCTGGTTTTGCCATTTAACTGCAGCAGCTAAATCGCAAACCTTTTTTGTTGTTGGTTTTTTTTTTCTGTGCGTCTGTCTAGGCAAGCCCTGATTGTAGTCTCTTGTGCTTTTACAAGGTGGTAATAAAGTGTGTGGGGTCGAGGCGGCGTTGTTACCTTCGCCTTGTGCCGACGTGACCGCTGATGTCACGCTGACGTTACGGCTGATGTCACACGGTGCGAAGCAGGCAAGGCAACAGACCCCTCGGCAGCGGAGGGAAGGAGGGAGGGAGGGAAGGAGAGGGCGAGGAGACATGCACGGGTCGCGGGTTTAATGGAGCCTTTATAACATAATAAAGTCCTTAACCTCTTAATTTAAATGGGGACTTTGCCCAGAATAGCTAGAAAATCTTGTTGGCAAGAAGAGCAAAATAAAAAGCTTTAATATTATGTAAATATATTTAAAAGAAGGGGCCCCCTCCATTTCCCCACATGTATTTAGTGGGTCTTTAAGATTATTTCTTGTATTAGGACTTTAAAACTTTCTTTTTTTTTTTCCTCTCATGTCTCTTTGATTCAGTTTATAAAGTGAGCTGTAGTCCCATCCAGTCTAGTGTTTGAGTACTGTTTTCGATTAGTTGTTGTGTATGGTAGCTGCTCCCTTTGTTTCTCTGCGCCTAAATATTTTAAGCCCTATTGAGAACCTGGGAAACAGGAAAAAAAAGAAAGAAAATCAACTCCAAATCCCCCATCTCTTATGAAATAATGCAGGTCATAAATAAGATTAGCGTTCGCGCTTGGCACAGAGTGGGATGGCAGCCAGTGTTTTTCCCTAAGGTGCAGAAGAGGACTCTAGGCATTGTCTGGTTATAGTCAGGCTTTTCTTTGGGTGTTTATTTTTGTTACTGGTGTCTTGCCTCCCCCCCTCCCCCCTGACTATGAGTACGTTGAGCACAACCTTTCTGGAGAGAGGTCTCTTGAAGACTGGCTGTTACTGTTCTGGAGGAAGAAAGTTGGGGTTTTTTTCATCCCAGTGGTACCCACGGGTGTTTGGTTGTGGAACGGGCTCAGCCAGGAGAACATAGAAAAATGAGGATTGTGTTGGAATTGAACCTATTGCCAAACTGCCTGTTTATGTTTGATTTTAATAGTTTTTGGAAGTTTGAGACCTCTGTGTTCTTTGTAGGTGGCAGGAAGGGGTGGTGGGGGAGGAGGAAGGACAGAAGTTAGAGTAAAGGAGGCAGCGAAGTAAGTCGTGGTGAACTACCTGGCACACTTAAGCCCGGGAAACAGGCCTTTAAGAGGTGATATGGCCTTTGTTTGGCTGTCAGTAAGCCTGGATTTTCACACTCCAGCCCCCAGAAAACTGATTTGCACTTGTACAAAGCACACACGCGGTGCATCCTGTTGAATGTTGCTACTCGCCATGTCCACTGAAGAGGTCTATGGGATTGCCCGAGACACGAAGCACATACTTGGTCTAAACTCCCGCAGGTATGTAGGCTATTTGTGAGGGCAGCAAAATCAAGTTATAGAAGGGAGCAAGATATGGCAGGACCCTTCTTGATGTTGCCCGAACTCCTGTGACACCCCTGCAGTCTGCCAGGAAGACCTTTTGTTTTTCACATCTGTTGAGTACCAGCTGGTGTCAGTTGAGTCTGCTTGCACCACCTCCATCTGCTGCCACCGCCGCCGCCACTGGCCCTCAAGGAGCTGTGCAGATGCTGGTGCGAGGCGTGCAGATCCTCTCTTACAGGAGCATAATTCAAAGCCCTCGCAAGCAAGGCAGAGCCCAGAGCACCGCTCCCCTGTCTGTGTTTAGCCCACCCCTCTTGGCAGCATCCATCTCCTGTTTCCATCTTCATACTTCTAGGGCTATGTGTATGCAGTGATGCTTACAAGCAGTTTTACTGAGATCGGTGCAATGCACTACTCTTCCTTCCAGCTTCTTTTTATTTTTTGGTATCCAAAATAAAACTGTAGTTGGTTCCATTGTTATGTCTCAGCATTCTTTTAAAAAAAGGAAAAAAAAAAAAGAAGAAAACCGTTGTTAGTCCTACCCATTGTCTGTGAGATTTTTATTTAATGTTCTAAGCCTGGAATATTGTTAAATAAACCAGAAAAATAAGTTAGTTACTAGACTGTTTGTCTGATGTGTGTTCATATCTGCAGCACTTTATGACTTTGAACTCTTCTGCAGCAAGGGGAGATTATATTCTAAGGTTTTGAAGCTATGCATTTACTTTCCTTTTGATCCTGTAAGTTATTTTTTAAAAAAATGCTGTACAAATCTTTTGGATTAAAAAAAATATGAAGATGAAAATATCAGAAGTTTAGATGGTTTCTCTCACTTAAATATGTGTGGTGTTTTTCATTTAACAACATAATTTTCTCTTGTTTAGTTGGGTGGAGAACCGGAGTTGCAGAGCTGTTTTAAATATTACTACAGCGTGAGTTAAATCCTGATGTTATTGCCAAGGGTGGGCCCAGAACACATTTCCAAATTACGCTCTTAAGTCAGATTTACGTTTGTGTTTCTTGACAGCTAATTTGAATCCACAGCCTAATCTTTCCTTTTCTCTTCAGTACAGCTGAGACATCTTTTTGGAGGGGCAATAGAGGAACTTCAGCTTTTGAGTGCTTTCGTGCTGGAAAAGTGAATTTTTAAACAGACTCCCGAAGTACGTGCTTTATATCAGGAGAAGAATTGCCTTTTGCCACCAGCTGTTTCCAATCCAGGATTAAAACTGAGTGGGCTAGGCAAGGTTTCTTAGGGTTAACAACGTAACTGAAGGGAGTTTTGTGCCACTGACCAATCTTTGCACACCTCTCTCTGTCATCAGGGATTATTGTGAAGACAAAAGGAATATCCCAAACCAAACTGAAGTTGAAAAGGTGAATTTTTCCCATAAACCATGTCTGGGATGTCTCGGTTTTAATGAAGGGAATAAAGTTCTCGATTATTTGTGGAAAGGGTGTATTATTTCAAGTTTCTACTGTAGCAGTGTATTAGATTAATTTGGGAGGTTTTTTTTAATTAATGTCATGGTGGTCCGGTTAGCTTTACAGGAGCATTTGTAGAAGAGAAGACCCTGGGGAGACCTTAAAGCGGCCTTCCAGTACCTGAAGGGGTCCTACAGGAAAGCCGGAGAGGGACTCTTTATAAGGACACATGGTGATAGGACAAGGGACAGTGGTTTTAAACTAGAGCAGGGGAGATTTAGATTAGACATTAGGAAGAAGTTCTTTACTACAGGGGTGGTGAGACACTGGAACGGGTTGCCCAGAGAAGCTGTGGATGCCTCATCCCTGGAAGTGTTTTAAGACCAGGCTGGATGAGGCTCTGAGCAACCTGGTTTAGTGAGAGGTGTCCCTGCCCATGGCACGGGGGTTGGAATGAGATGATCTTTAAGGTCCCATCCAACTCAAGACATTCTATGATTTCTATGCAGGCAGGAATATTAAAAGCAAAAAACCCACTAACTGGTTATTTGTAGTATAGAACTTTTATAGATTATTTGTAATAGGACTTCTGAAGACTTTGGAGTGAGATGTAGTTCATGATTTTGCCCTTTCTGTGTATTAGCTTAAAAAGAAGGGGCTGCCGGAGGACATCATTTCTGAAGGAGGGGAAGCGTACAGATTTGAACACAGAAGTACTGTGCTTTGCTTATCTCATGACAACTGCGTAAAGGAAACTTTATGCTGGAAAAATTGCATTTTAGTCTCTGCACATCATACTCCTTTTGGTGGTTTCCATTCCTGAGTGTCCTCAGCGGATGATGTTTTTCTGAAGGTCTAGTAATCCTGATTCTGGTCATGCAGTGCTATCTAGTCTAGACTGTCTTTTTGGCTATGCTGAGAAGACTCTTGCTTCGCCTCCTGGTCTGTTTGGTTTTGTGGCTTTTTTGTGTTTGCTTGTTGTTTGTGGTTTTTTTTCAGACCAAGACTATATGGTTTGTCTCACCGTATTTCCTCCAAATTACAAGTCTTCTGCTAAATTCAAGATGTGTATTATTTTAGGGGGATGTAGGGAAATGACAGAAACTGGTTTTACGTTTTCAATAGTATTATTTGGTACTGTAGAGAAAACTTAAAAATTCAGTGTAATTTTATGTCTGCCTTAAAATCACATCCGTAAAGCATGTCTAATAACTTGGTATTATTTAAACTGGAGTTTCAAAACATCCCTACAATTGCTGTATAATGCTGTCATTTTTACATACAAAAGCACTTCCTTTAGGTTGAACAATAAAAATCAATTAAATAGATTTTTACTGCTTCTACAGTCATTTTCAGTGCCCCTGCAGTTCAGTTAAAATGCCAAAAGGGAATTGAGTTTACTCTTAAAAAAACCCAAACCAAACAAAACAGTGTCTTTTAGCTTACCTGGTGTTTTAAAAAGTTTTGTACTGAAAAAATTTGATTTATAACTTTTTAAAAATGCAAAGACCGTTGCAGAAACTATTTTCAAATACAAGTCCCTCAGACTCTGAAATGTTAATGCTACAATTTTTGAACGTTTATATCGATGTTTCCGCACCGGGTGGTATTGATTTCCCTTGCTGCCAGAAGAAAAGGTTAGCGTTCACAGAAGTGATGCTGCCATCTGCAATGCTTTAAAGTGGTGATCAGATGTATCGTTTTTTAGAGATGTTGAAAAGACAATTACCTGCTGCACACACTTGCTGGTTTCCATGCATTACAATTAGTTCTTATTTCCAGTGACTTTGCAAAATCTGACTCCTCTGTCCTATCTCCTCTCCCTGCCCCTGCCTGGGCAGAGCGCCAGGTGGAGCAGCAGGGAGGAGAAGCCCCGCTCCCTAATGTTTTTCTCCTCTGACAGAGAGACTGTTCTTTGAGAGCAGGTAAACTCAGTTTCAAATGACTTTAAACTAAATCCTTATTGCAGTCCGCTGAGGCTACAGCACTTGTGCCATGCTGCGAAAAGGGTGAGCCAGCGGTTCCTCCCCGCAGAGCGATGTACGCTTGAACACATTGCTCAGTTGGACCAAAACTGCCTACGTAAGGGGGAAGATGCGGGAGAATCCGACTCAACACAGCTAGGAGAATACACTCAAAGTCAAAGGCGTAGTAAGCAATAGTAGTCCTTACTGCACGTCAGGGTAGAAACAGGATCTGTGCTGCCCTGCTTGTTTGGGGTTTTGAGATAACTGTCTTAACATGATACTTGTGCTCTAGGCAGAAGCTGTGCCTGGGAAATTTTTTTGATTATTCAAATAGCTATATGTTTAATGCTGACGTAGAAAAGGGTGTTCTGTGGCATTCAAATAAAGATTTTATGTAACAGGTAAAGCTACAGTTCCTATTTGATTGTTATTTTGGGGGTAACATCTGCAGTGCTTTTACTGGTATGAATACCCTGGCCAGAGGTACACACACATTCAGCTGTCAGAAGCAGTAGGGTAGTCCTATTTTTATGTATAGCAGAGACAGGAGGGGATACATTCATTTGAAATAAATTGAGTAAGAAATGTTGTCTTTCTCTTGAGTAGAAGACTGATTAAAATGCATCTGTAAATGTTTGTGATGGTATAGTAATTTGTCTAGACGTACCTGTAGTGAATGAATCCCTTCAATTTACTTAGTACACTGAAAGTATGACTGTATTTGTCGTAGCTGCACGTGCATGATGTCGTGTTGAACAGTGATTCTCCAAACAATGCAGAATTAGATTATTTTTAAAAAGGCCATTTCTTTGATTATGTACAGATTTCTGATCATGTTATTGTCCCCAAATACTTCCAGTTGGGAATGAGAAATTAATCTTTTATTTTTTTCCAGTGGATGCTGCTTTGCTTTTAGATTTGAGACATTTTGCGTCTCTGTGTATGACTTTGTAGACACCAGGATTGAAAGAATTTAATTTTTTTTTTTTTAATGTACTTTTTTTCTCCTGAGTCATTAGTGAGGTTTACAGGGATAGGTATTCAGAGTCATTACAAGGAAGATGTCAAATCAGCATCGGGAAACTCATGCCAGAAATATCCTGTCGCATGTCATGAACACTGTGCTCCAACAGACACTTTCATCTTCTCAAATGTGATTTTTTTTTTTGATGATGATGTGTGTGTGAGAGAAAAGTGGAGTGCTTTTGCAAACAGCACACATTTTTGGTTTATGGGTGGTAGTCCAGTTTGCTGTGAATTTGTGCTCTTGGATGCATTTGGTTGTTTGGCACCAAATTTAAGTTTCTGGAGCACACAGCAGAACTTATATGAACAGAAGGAATGTAATAACAGTTAATTCTGCAAAACTGTTGTTTTGTTGATGAAAACAAATAGGAAATGGGTCCCTCTAGGAAAAATGCTGAAATTGTAACAGGCGTCTACAACTCCTGTCTGAAATCCTGACAACATTTAAAAATACTAAATGACTAATCTTCCTGTAATCTCACATTTCAGAACTGTGTAAAACAGGTGTTTTACGCATTTCTGGATGTTTTCATGCTGCTAATGGTGAGCTGTGTTAGTTTCAAATTGGCTTAGAGAGGAGTTTTCAGTTGTAAGATAGCACAGAAGAAAGAACAAGCTCTTACTGTAACCTGTCCTCTAATATGTGGGAGCCTGGGCTGAAATAGCTGTTTCTGATATTTCGACATGGCCTCTCTGATCTGCCACAGATACACATTCACATGCAATCCAAGAACTTCTCACTGATCATAAATCTGGCAGGTCCCAAGGGAGCAAGTGTGGTAGTAGAGAGAGCCAGTCTTGTGGATGAATGGAGCCTTCTGCGTGTGGTGTGTATCTTCTCTTGTCCCTAATTTTAAGCCCTGTTTTGTTTCCTACATACTCAAGCGTAGTATGCATGTTAGTGCTTGTCTTTGCTGTGTTGTTTGCTGTGTGGCTCTTGTATTTAAAGTGTGAGAATGGGAAAACATTACCTGCATGCTTTCAAGATGTGGGTGAGAGTCGGCAGAAGTTCACCTGTGCTGTATGTGATTTACTGACTGGTTTGTGTGAGCAGTAGGTTAAGGATGATATTTAGTTTAACCCTGTAGTGTTGCACATGTGAGACCGACATAGCAGAAATAGATTTTTCTGCATGCCTGGTCAGAGAAATGAGGTAATAAGAGAGCAACCTTGTGTATGCCATATCTGAAGGTACGATGCAATTCCCAGGTGAACTTAAACTGCTCACAGGAGCTAGTTCTTTTGTAGTCTTGCAAACAGACTAACTACCTTGTTTGTGCCCTACTTGCTACACCCCACTTCGCCTTCATTACTTCGGCGGACGTTTGCCAAATTTTCACAGGTCTTTTTGGAGAGAGAAATTCACAGATAATATAAGGAACTATTTGTTAGTTGTTAAGAGCACTGCATACGCTTTTTGTGTCTTTTTTGGCTATGCGTATTAGAGCTGATGGAAGTTTTACCCAGAGACGGGAACCACGCGCGTCTAAAGTAGGTTTTCGTACGCAGAGACTGGTAAACTTTTCCTGCAGTGATAGGTTCAGCTCAGTCTGGAATACTAGGTCAATTGGCTGCACTTCTTCCCATTCTGTAGGCTGTTTAGGAAGGTTGCTGTGCTCTGCAGAGGGAAAACAGATTCCTCCGTAGTGTTTTCCCTTGTGTTTTTGTGTTGCTGGGGCTGCTTTCTGGTCTGCGCATGCGTAAAGGAAGGGGATGAGCCAGGGCTTTTCCCATGCTCCATCCCTCAGCTGGTTGACCACCCTGGGAAGGGGATTGTGCAGATGGTAACGCTACTGGGTGACAAGTTTGCAAACATCAAGGCTACAAAATGATTAATTAAATTTTTATTTATATTTAAGCTATGATTACAATGACACAAAATGTGGCCTAAAAAGGAGTCTTCAGACCCTCTGCACTAATTTCTTGAGTTAGATGTTCAAATACAGATTTTAGGATTTAATCTCTAAAAGCATTCTATTTTTGCATACTCTGCCTTTAGAACCTCTAGAAATGCTGTCATCATATCTTTAAAGATCTTTTAAATAATGGTATTTTGAGGTGGGCTATGTAGGTGACACTTTTTTAAATACAAAACACAAGTTTGCATTTTTCATTTATCCATTTTGTCTTCCACTTCAGCCCTTAGCATCCATGGGATCATTCTATCTAAAATGAACTATGCAAATACTTTAGGTCCCAAATATAGGTGTGTTTCAGAAGTAAGAGAAATATTTTCCTTCGGAGTTCATAACCTGGATGTCTTAATTATTTTGTTGTTGAGGGAGGCAATTACAACTGCCTTTTACCAGAATATGGGAGAACATGAATGTAAATAATCACCTTTTTTTTTTTAGGTAAAATTGTGAGAGTAAAAGGCTTAAGTGTAAGCAACCCATTTTGTGCTCCGTTACATGCATCGTAGCCATATGGAGCTGAACCCATGGTACTGCAGTGAGCGTACAAGTGACAACCTTCTATTATTTAGCCATTATTCTGCTGGCAAGGATGTTCCTTTAGATGATTTAGTCCTTAACAAGCATAAAAGCAACAGTTTCAGCAGATGTGAATGAGCATTTCTATTGCTTGGTTCTTCCTTCCATGATGAAGGAGGGACTTTTACTCCATGTTAATGTAGAACAAAGGAAAGAAAGCAAATGGGAGTCCAGTATTACAGGTGGAAAGTTGGGTGTTTACTTAGTGCTCATGCAGCTGAAGCACTGATGGATTTCAGAGCCAGGTGATGGATTTTGTTTGCGCCGATAGGACATTTGCGTCTGAAGATGGGAAGATGGTATTTCGTAAAGGATACATGGCCTTTGCATTCAGGTCAGTACTCTGCCAATAAATGTGATACTTCACCCCAAGCATTAGCTGGTTGTGCAGTTAGGAACTTCTGCAGTCACTGTCTCTGCTTTCCTGGGGCTCTTTGGAGTAGGATCTGCTTGTGTAGGTGATAGAGCACACTCTGTTAGCATTAGAGATGCTGCAACTCAAGAAAATGAGCTATAAAATGTAATCGTTCCTTTACATCATAAAAAGGGTTGTGTGGCCAAATTCCACTCAGTCACGCTTCAGTTGAAGGCACTGGAGGCTGTAGAAATGCTGCTGAGGAAGGTAGAACTTTACTGCGGGCACAGTTGGGTGGGTGAAGGTCTTTAGTCACACAGGACCTTATGTGGACTCCACCATGAGGCTGCCTGTGAGGGACAGGTTGCACAACCAGAAATCTTACTTGGCTTAGGTGTGAGCACTGAAGCAGCTTCATAAAGTTTTGCAAGGCTAGAAGGCAGAAGGAAGCAGCTATCGACCCTGTGATATTATTTTTAGAGATACTTTTGTAGTAGAGTCATAATACGTCAGCTTGCTTAGACCATGCAGATGCTGTCCCACCACAAATGCTCTGCCTAGGGCTTCCTCACTCAGTGTGGAAGTAGTGTTGAAGTTATGTGGGCACTGGGATGTAATTCTTGATTCAACTCAGTTACGGTAAGGCTTTTAGTGCATTGAACAAATAGAGTCTTATGAAATATTTTGATATCTGTGTCACTAAGATTATGTGGTTTTAAGCTGCCTTGCAGACAGAGTAAAATTCAAGAATTGGGCACTTACAGAATAGAAATATCATAATCATATATACACACACGCAGCCCCCTCTTGGTGTTTTCAGAAACTATTGCCTTCCAATTCCAAGCTTCCCATCCTTGAAGTTTCTAAATTACAGATGACATTACAGACACAGTGATTGTGGGTTCATGGCTTTATCATAGTCTCGGAATTACTGCATAAAAGCTGCAGATAGTGGTGGCATATCGCAAGGTTTAAATGGGGTTATCACCAGCAAGGAAAGAAAATATTTGATAACTACTATTCCTAAAGCAAATAACCAAAAAAGCAGTGGTATTTTGCTTAACGTCAGAATTGCTTTTAAGAAAAAAAAAAAAAAGTTTCGTAGTTTTGTAATAAAATTATGACATTTGCTTTCCTTTCATTGTATTTGTGCTTTTCTAGGAGAGGTTTGATACTTCACAAAAAATTCATTGGGCAAGAAAACTACATTCCGCATCCTACTCAAAACACCCTCTGAGTTGCGTAAGGCTGAGTTAAGAGTCCTTGGCTCTGATACACTTCTGCTTTTTGTAGTGTGACTGTTTTCTGCCAGAGTGTGCTCTCTGAGATATGGACATTTTGCTGTCTGAGAGGATGTCTAACCATGATTGCTAACATTGCTCAGTATTTTAAATTAGCCTGGAGAAAAAAAAAAAAAAAAAAAAAAAAAAGGAAAGTTGGACCTAAAAATATACTGAACTTGTTTCTGAAGGAGGACCTTGAGTTAAAACCTTTCTTTTCCTTTTTTCTTGATGACACATTGGTAACATGGTGATATAACGAAACACCCTCCAACTCTATGAGGTGCTCATCTCATGTAAGCTCTGCCCTGAGTTGTCCTCTGTGATGTCAGCTTCACCAGCGTGAGAAAACAAAAGTCACACCAGATGAAAGAACAGCTCCGTCACCTCCTGACCTCACATCTCACGCTGGCATTTCTCATGCATACAAACCAGGGATTGAAGTTAATGAGCCTTATGAGTGTTCAGCGAATTTGGGATTAAGTTTTTTAATCTGCAACGCTGCGGGTAAGGGTTTGATTGCCACCTCTGGCTGCCTGGGTGCCGTGCGCCACAGCGGGAGGTGGGGAGATGCTACCAAGACAGCTGATATTAGGGCCTGTATACCAAGGCAACCCAGAAGATTCTCTCTGCCCCTAGGCAGGTTATTTTAAAAAGAGAAAAAGGTAGTTCTGTCTAACGGTATTTTAACAAACACGTCAGTCTGTCCTGGTTAAGGAAATTACAGATGAGTTGGCATCAGATCTTGTTCTTTAAAAACAGTTCAGTGATAGCATTGCAAATGGTTTATAAAGGATGCAACAGTTTAGGTATTGCACAGCATGAAAGTGACTTTCTAAATAAAACATTACTGGCACTACACTTTCTGCAAACCAGGACTGACGCGGTGAAGAGATGAGCTTGTCATTCTTTACGGAATGTATCCCAGTGAACAGGGTGCCCACAGAGCAGTAAGTGCTGGCTTTTTGGCAGTTGCATATAACCTGGATAACTAGAAATGAAATGTTTGTGCTATGAAACGCTTCTTACTACAGATGTACAAGGGCTTCTTGGACATATTTTTTCCAAAATAACAGCTTGTTAATGAGTAAAGCCAACCAGTGTGAATCCAGATATCATCAAATCTGCCTATTGCGTCACTTTCGTGCTAATTAATGTCATCACCTATATGCCAGCCTCACTTGCGCATTCATAACTGGAGTCACTGCATTGCACAGCGTATGATTTTAACATTAAACAGTCTGCTGCAAATTAATAGCAAAAAGGTCAAGAAATGCAAAATCCATGTTCTCTCGATGATGCTGTACTTCCTAATTTTATGGTACAGCTATTTAAAGAGCAACTAACTCGAGTCAGAACAAGTTTCAAGAGTTGCAAACACTGCCATCAGTAGTGCGCCATAGCCACTAGGGAAGAGGTCTTTGCGCTTGGTTGTAGGCATGTAACTTTATTCCTCCTGTAGTTTCTCATAGGTTCGTTTTTGGAGTTGGTCTTTTGAAGTCATTATGTGTAATCATCCAACATTGCAGGGAGGAAAGGGGTATTTGAAGATACAGGGGAGAGAGTGTAAAACCACATATAGGTGGGCAATGTTGTAGCCTGGATTTCAGCTTGAGGATGGCTGTTAGGGTTATACTACAGTGGCACAACTTGTTTATGCACTAATTTAGTGACCTTTACTGGGATTTTTTTCTATTAAGTGTAGTGTATCTTCTATTAATCTCTTCCACCTCCATTTTTTAAGTGATTTTAAAAAGCATTTTTTTCTCAGTATTTACTCATTAAAACCAATCATAAAATAATGAGGCCCAGGTGAAGACCATGTTGGTTTTTTTCCATCTTCTAATCCAATTTTCAAAGTGTTCTTTTTTCTTCCCTAAAAAGAAAGCATATACGTACCTATATACACGTACAGAAAATGACTGTAATTCAACAATAAGGTCCAGTTATTCAATTCACATTTTTCCAAGCTACTACCTTCTGCTGTAAAGGACAAAGTCATCTTTACAAAGTGCAGTCCAACTGACAGCCAGTACGTAGTTTTGCTGAGGACTACAGCAATGGGGACCAAGGCCAGGAGCTGTGGGAGCCACGCTGCGGTGGCTCAGCAGGCAGCATGTGGCCAGCAAGGCCGTTCTGCTGGCAACATCTCTGAGGGCATGATCTGTTGCTTGCAAATCCATGGAGGTCTGTGTCAAAAAGGGTTTGCAGCATGCTCCTCTGTCTTGACTGGTGACGGTTTGGAGAGGGAGGTGCTGAGACCTCTTCTTCCTGTCCGTCCCCAGTGTGTGCAACAGCAGAAGGACCGGGGAAACGCGAGACTGGCAAAATGCCTGTGCTCCATGGAGAAATGTCTCTGGCATCAAGGGAGAGTAGGTGGTGTGATTCTGGTGAGCTGTTCTGGGTGTTCCTCTTCTTATTGACATCGCTCCTCTGGGTTTGGCTGTAACTACTGCTGGTTTTTCTTGAATGTTTGTCATCCTCAGACTAAACCAGCATGGGGCTGGCTTTGCTGGTGTACTGCCATGCTGGGCAAAGCACTCGTTGTAAAGGTACCACATGCATTAGCAGGGCAACACTTGCAGAACAGCTTGTTCAGTAAAACAATGTCTTTCTGTTTCTCCAGCTGAAATAAAGAGTACCAGTAACTGTATCTGGAGTACACCATGGGCTTTTGCTGGTGCAGCAGCACTGGTCACAAGCTTCACCAGGGCAGACACCTTAGCCAGATGCTGTAGCATGCCTTGGGAGGAAGGTGGTATTGTAGCCAAAATGAAGGTGTTGTGTCCCGCAGCATTGCTGGATTTTCTGTATGGGAAGTTGCAAAGCTTCTAATGCAGTAAAATAAGATAAATGCTGATGTAAGGACTCTAGTAGCTTCTGGTCGCCAAGAAGTCAGTGCATAGCACAAGGCATGTGTTTGAAGCACAGGCTTTGTGTGTTTGTGGAAAAAGCCCTAGAGAGAGAAATATTGGAAACAGCAGAGAGCTACTGAACAAGCCAGTGCAAGCTCAGACTTTTATTCCTCAAGGTCTTCCCCTGCCCCCCTTTGATATATTTAAATTGCTAAATTCCTTTATGCTTCAATCAAATGATTGCAATTATTTAGCATCAAACAGAAATAAAATATGTAGTTGTAGTGTGAGGCCTGTAAATAGGTAAGTGCTGTCCATCAGCATGACAAGGTCTGTCCGTTGAGAAGTGACTCCAGGTATATCAGCTGCATTGGAAGTTGATTATCAGCTTGACGTGATGAAAATGGGACTATAAGACCTGTCATAATAAACAAAGTGTCTTTTACTCAAAAAAAGAATAAAGAATTGCGCTATGAAAGAGTATTCCACACCAAATTGGGCTGTTGCAGGGCCATGCAATCTAAGCTAGATCTGCTCAGGTGGAACAGAAAGCAAGCATTAAGCCTGTTTGGTTCAGTGCTGATGCCTGAAAAGTGCTGATATTTCTGTCCAACATCCATAGAAGGACTGACAAGGTGCATTGTGATGTATTGGCCTGTTTGAACTACTGGTGAGATCAGATAGTTGGGGAGTCAGGTCATAGCCTGGCTGTGAAGAAGGGCCGATGCAATCCTTGAAACCTTCACCTGCCATCTTAGAAGCAGGGTGGTGGGGAGGTGTCAGTCAACAAGGACACACATTTCTGTATGAAATGAGCTTTTCCTTTTAAAATGTGGAAAGCTATTTATAGGAGGTAATAAAATGTAGTAACAGAAATAGGACATTTCTGCTATCCCAGAGCATTATCGATAATGGGACTCATTTTGTGAGGAGTTGCGTTTCTTCAGAGGAGCATGTGATACTCTCTAATTGAAATATTAATAGCAGATAATGACACTGTGGAATGATGGTCTCTTGTACGGAGGCATACTAAGAGAGCTTTTAATCTGTGTGGTAACTCTGCATATTAAAAATCTTTGACAATTTTGATGAAGAGCAATTATAGAGCATGCACAGTAGCTGCTCTTTTAAGTTAACTAATTCCCTGAGTCTCATGAATCTGCATTAGATTAATGACCTATAAAATTTCATTCACAAAGAAGTTTTTCACAGAGGAACAAAACCGTCTAATTTTAAAAAAAAAATCTTTCAAAACAATTAGCTGTCTCTATTGCAAAGCAGCTTTTGAACCTTTCTTGTGAAAACTTTGGTACATATTTTATGAGGAACAAGAAAGATGGAAATTGAAAGAAGGTGTATGAGTATGAGATCACTTCAGCATGTGTTAACAAAGAGGAGTCTGAAAAGAAATCAGTCTTTTTCTAGAAATGGACTGTCATGAGAGAATTAGGAAATTATATGTGGTACAGTCAAGACCTTTCTGTACTTATACTTTCATACTCCATTTGAAATCCCTGACCTGCTCATCTTATCAAAGAGGAGAAAAATGAATAAAATCCCTTATTTGGAAAACAAATGTTGTAGCTGTCTTGAAGACAGAACATGTGCATGCCCTTTATACTTTCTCATTCCAAGTTAGAATGGATTTTCAAGCAGTTTTGCATACAGAAAACAGCTCTGAGCAGAGGCTCAGGGGGCTTCAGTGAAACTCCCATCTTTAAAAAAAAATAAATTAATTCCCCTTCCCCCTAAAGCTATCTTCCATCATGAATTTGTACTTTTGGGGGCCGTGTGGTGGCCCTAGGAGGTGGCGTGTGGCATGGTTGAGCAGCTCGGAGCCCTGGGCAGCTGAGTCATCAAGCTCAGGCATTGCCCCATGTGGGGCACCTCCCTCCGAGGCTGCACAGCCCCATGAGCATCTACAGCCATCGACGTGATCTTGTCCCACACAAGCAAGGTGACCCTTGTTTTCTTTGGAGGCACTGCTTTGGGCCCATATACTGAGGGGCAAACAGACATTTGTGTGAGTGGTGATCTGCAGCCAGCTTTTGCCACTGTCCAGACTCTTCACCAGGCGCTGGCTAGCCAAACAAATAAATGTATTAACCAGGGGCTGGTTTGAAGGATGTGGAAGTAGGGCAGAGAGGGGGAGGAAGGGATGTTGAGGCTATTTTCCATCTTTTTTATTAAGCCAGTAGCCCTGAGGGTTATATCACATTGATGTCCATGCTGTAATGATCTGAACTTCTGGTCATTAGTTGCTTCTGAAGTTGTTAATAGGGAAATGTGCTTTTTAACGTTTTGTGTTTTAATTAATTGCAGGTATCTCAAGGTAGCTTTAAGTATCGATTGGTCTATGTACTACGCTTCCTGTTAACTAGATTTTTCCCAATAATTTCTAATCACCTTGTGCCTCTCTTCCTGATTCTAATTACTAGAGCTTTGTATATGATAACAAGCACTTCACTTCACAAGTGATTGCACACTTTTCTGAAGTGAAGTACTCCAGAAACTTTCAATTACCTCTTAAGTTCTGTATACCAACTCGTGACTTGTGCTTACTTATTTATGTTTGATGGAAATACTGTCAAGCTGAAGCCATGGGAAGCAAAGGGGACTGTTGAAGTGGCAGCAGAGCATTTTGTCAGCTGGAAGAGGCAGATCTGGATGTGACCTTCAGATGGATGTTCTTGAGCTTGATTGAGATATGGAAATTACCTTCTCCGTGAAGAGAGGAGACGCAGTTTAAACTACTCTTAATTATCTTGCCAAGTTCTTTTTTTTTTTTTTTTTTTCTCCTCCAGAATGTAATATAGTAAGGGAATATTTAAAGAATTGACTTTTCCGATGTATTGGTTGCCCAACTGTATCTCTCCATCTGCGCTCTGGGCGAGAAGTGGTGGAATGATTAATTTAATCTTTTAATAGCATGTGGTCAGAATAAGAGGTGTTGAAATTCCCAAGCAGTAAAATTAGAAGCTATAAAGGCAGTACTGGGGATTGTGATACAATATCCTGCACTGTCTAGGAATATCATAATACTGTCAATACTGTCTTTAAAATTAAAAATAAATTATTTGGTCTTTTGAAAAGTATACATCAAATTCAAACTATAAATTGTTTTCTGTTGGCTTTTTAATTCCTTTGTTGACATACTAAAAAGCAGGTAGCAATATTTGGCTTTTGATTTGGATTTCCGGTTTGGCCATAAGCAAGTAGATCGATCTTTCCAGTTTGACCATGAGTCAGAAGATCACTCTTTGCTTCAGATTCTGCATATGAAAGTGCTGATGAATATCTGAGTTTCAGCATTTTCAGAGCTTTGAATACTGTAAGTATTCTTCAGACTTGAAGGTTTATGACAGAACCTTTCATCCGTATAAGGTTTGAGGGTTTGCCTACTCTGGTTGATATCTACGTTATTTGGGATTAAATTAAGAATGGCAACTGGATTTGTTTTTCTTGAGGTCTCTTTGTTACCCAACATTTACAGTTTTCTGAAATAAGTTTTGTTCATTGCAGCTAGTTGTGACATTTACTCAGTTTGTAATGGAGTAACAGACACGTCACTCTTTGCTGATTCTTTTTTTTCTTTAACATGTCAAACTCACTGTCATCACACTGTTTTTTAGGTCAAAACTATATAGCCTAAATGCTCATTTTTCACAGTTAGATATGAAATTTTAAAATGCTAGGAGTTCAGTGCCACATTTCTTGCAGATAACTGTCATTTTTTTAAAATTTTTTTTGAGATAGCTGGGATGTGGTCTTTCTGAGAGAAGACATTTTCTGACATTACTTAGATTTTGCTTTGTTTTTTATTTATGGCTTCTACAAACTGATCACTGGATTTCTGACCATGGTATGGAGAAATACTACATTTATTGGGGACTTTTATGGGAGGGATTATTGTCTTTAAATGGCGAATGTTTGGTAAAACTAAAACTTTCTGCTGTTAGATTGGGAGTTATGCTGGGAAAGCTTTTGTATGCTTGGGGTATGATGGAGAGCAAAGACTTTAAATGGTTTGTTACATCCCAAGGGGTGTAAACTAGGGGGTTGGACTAGATGATCTTTAAAGCTCCCTTCTAACCCAAACTATTCTATGATTCTGTAAAACCATTCTGAGATGGAGCTGCATCCACTTCTTAGCTATTTCTAAAAGTTTGGAGCCTGGGCAATCATTGGTTCCTGATATGGAATGAAGAAAAAAATAATTCTAATGTCTCTAACTTTTACAGGACGGGAAAATTCATTCTGCAGGTACTAGACTATGCAGAGCTATTTCCATTGCCCCTATTTAAATCTCCTGGGATAAGCTCCTCTTTTTCATCTCTTAGTTCATAACAGGAAAAATATATAATTACAAGATGACATGACTTGAAGAGCATTGAGAAGTTTTACATAAAATGACATTGCCCAAGGTATTGCACAGTTACATTTGCCCAGAGGGAGGGAGTATGGGAGTAAGTATCAGTGAATCTGTTCAAAAGATAACCAGATGCTCTTTCTTGATTTAAAGATATACCTGTATATAACTTCCGTATCTTTAGCGTGACAGGAGTGAGAGAGAAGAAAGCCGAAGAGTAAGATTTAATAGGTAAATATATAAAAGGAATGAAAGATATGCAAGGCAGAGAATACATGGCAAATGGAAATATGTCCTTCTCTATTCTTGTGATAGTATTTTCCCATGTAAGAAATGATATGGGTAACCGGATCCTTTAAATATATGCATATGTAGGGAATGGTTACTTTCTTCTTGGAGCTGGTGTCGAGTTTCTTCTCCTGATATTTATAACAAATCCAGTAATCTTTCATGGGTAAGCTGTGGCTTTCAAATATACTGTAAGGAGCCATCAATATTTCTTCATATTATTGCAAAAACCATCTTGCCCTTATTTCACAAAACCCTGCATTAGATTTTTGTGAAGAGCCTTTTACGCTCAAAGTTGGGGCTGCTCAAGTATCTATCGTCTTCGCTGAGCCAAATGAGCGCTGCGTGTGCCCTTCAGCTCCCAACAGCGCACGATGGTGTCCCACACATCTCTCGTATCGGGCTGTGTGGCAACAAAGCCCTCATTTCTCTTCCAAGTGAAGGCAACATTTCATGGGAGTCATCCGAGTCCCTACTTGGCATCTGTCCTCGAGACAAAATGATTGCATAGAGGAGCAAAATATGCCACATGTGGTGTAACGCCAATGGGTAGTCCAGTGCCAAATATTCCTGCATAAGATTGTCAATATGTAGTATCAGCCTTTATCTGAAATATCCTTGTTCCTTGAGACTAGTGTTTCTTCAGTAAAAAAATGACTCAAGCCAGGAATAGCAAGGATGTTTAAGATAAGGGATATAGCATGTGATGGCAAAAGTTGCTCAATGCCTGTTTGGAACTTGCAGAGTCGTAATTCCGCTAATATAATTTGTACTTGTAGGCAACTTCTCCATTTCTTGTTTCTCCCACCACCCCCATGTCCCCTTCATCCCCTCTCAGGGATCGAGTGCTCTCCTATTCCTACACGTTTGGTTGGGAACTTTACTCACAGAGTGGATTGTGGGCAAACCTGGATTCCTGATGAATTTTTAGCAGATTTTAATAGTGCACTGTGGTATTTCCCAACTGTCTGCTTTGTATAATGGTGTGTTCAATCTATCTGTTTGGCACTCATAAAAGTTAGATTCAAATCTCTTATCTTTGGATGAGTTTTGGCTAAAGGAACAAAGTACCCAAGAATGGCAAACGTGGCCAGAAGTGAGATTTAGGACTCGGGAACTGCACCCTGCCTTCTACTTTTACTCTCTTTTACTTTAGGGCAGCTCTAGATTTGTTGGGATCAAATTTCCTAACATCTCTCTATCAAAATCAGCCTGAACTTGTATTGTAAGAAGCTCAGATATATGCTTCATCAAGACGTTTTTCAATGCAGCCTTTATTCCCATTGCCTTAGGGAAAGCTCATTCAGAAAAGGCAAGAAAACTTCACAGATTAACCATCCTCTTTAGTTTTGTCCATTCTTAGCCTCTTCCTTCTTGAGGGAGGAACATTCAGCTTTGGTTTGGTTTGGTTTTTTTTGGTGTGATCAGCAAGCCTGATGCAAAATGTCTGTGTAGGATTTATTGGAGGAAGAGGTTCTTCACAGTCAGAGCAAAGACAGCATAAATCATTTTAGAAAATTACCATCTATGTTGTTTTTTGAAAACTGCAATTATCTTTTTCTCTGCATAGCCCTTCTGCCAAGTCTAGCAGCATCTCAAAGTCCAGGATAAATATTACTGAGGATCTTTGAAAAATAAACCAAAAGCATTCAGGCTCCAGTCAAAAGATGTGTGAAAATGCATCTTACCTTGGCTCTCGGAACCAGGCAGGACTTCTGCCCCTTGCAGACACTCCGTATACTCTAGAAGACAGGGCACTGAAAATACATGTGAAAGTGCAGAGGAAATGTTTTTCAGGTGCCTTTGGCGAAAGCTGAAGCTTACCTTTCTGCCAGTCTGTTGTTAACAGTGCCTTAACTTACGGCAACATGCCCCCACCAAACCATGGTTGATTTGCATCCAGAAGTAGCAGGAGCCCTAGCTGTCTGTACAGGTCTCTTTGCTGGACCTTTTTTTGCCTTGAGAACAATACCAGCAGACAGTGATTTATAATTCAGGTGTATTAAATTGCTTAGGGATGTTTCTGTTTTAGCTAAATAGTTGGAAGTAGGGGGGAAGGTGAAGAGAGGAGAAAAGGGGTTGAAGCACTTGAAAGTGACCTCTTCTTGACCAAAAGAACTTTCTCCTGTGTCTCCGAGAGTCTAACGCTTCCTTCTGCTTCCCCTTCCACACCCTGTCTTCCACCCATACTGTTTATTTTATCTGCATTTATCCTGTCTTTCCAAGAATCACTAGAAGAAATGCGAATAGGTGTGTCATGCAAATGAATTTTTTAGTGCAGCTTTCCACCCCCTTTCCCATTGTTACTAGAGAGATCTCTTATCACAAGACTCAGATTTTTGAGTGCCCAAAATTGCCTTATTTAGGGTATCGTTATTTTTCTTTAGCAAAAAATTATTTCTTTCAGTATTGTAATGCTGGCGTGATAATTTCATTCTTACTACTGCACCAGTTTATCCTGCATCTTTTCCAATATGTGGATTTCATTTACTATAGTTAGGTCATGCTGTGGATCCTGGTGCTCCAATCGGTTGATATTGAACCCTAATAATACCTGTTGCTATCTAATAGTTCCCAAGGCTCCCCAGTGTCTTCATGAGATGAAAACTAAGGGAAGGAGGAGCTATTCTACTTATTAATCCTTTGTAGTACAGCTTTCCCATGTATTAAATGAGGTATCTGGGGACAAGTCCTGGAATTGATTTTGAGAACTTATTTCTCTTGCTTCTGTGAAGGGCTTGTCATCTTGCCTGCAAATGTTATCACTTCATCCCTATAAGCAAGCTGACAGGCTTGTCAAAATGCTGAACAAATGCTCTAAACTTAGAGCAGGGTTAAATTTGGGGTATTTTAGTTGTTTTCACTGGCAATTAAAAAAAATTGTATAGTCTGGTTCAGCAGATGTTTGCTGCTAACTCTGAAGATATATCACTTGTTCCCACGTTGACAAAGTTGGGAATGGATGAGGACACACATCCACAGTCCTTAACTGGGTGAGTACGCGGCTTTTCTAGTTGGTGCCGCTGCCGACTCCCCTGCTTTTGTGTCATTTGCTGCCTTGCTACATTTCAGTCATTTGTCCAGGCTTGCTGGATATATGGTGCCTTGGCTTGAGAGATGGCCCTGGTCGGGTTTCTAGGTGTCCAGGCAGCCCACACATACTGCTCCCACTGATCCAGTGACTACCCATGCTGCATGTGTACAGCATGGGTAGTTGTGGAGATGTCCTCTTCACAGGGCACAGGCTGCTCATGCGTTCCCATGTTGGATAACCCAGCCTGAAATACACGGAATGGAGCTTTTTATGAATTTCCAGCATTGATAAGTGTGAGTTACTGTCTGTTTGTTGACACGCAGTGTTTTAGGACCCATGTACATGCGCTTTGTGCAGTGGTTAAACAAGAAACTTGGTTTTACGGATGCCGGGGGTTTTGCTGTGGTTTTGTGAGCAGTTGTTAACAATCCGTATTCCCTATCAGTGGCTGTGTGGGAGGCTTCTTAAATTAGGTCTTCCCCTGACTGCTGAAATTCTTACAGCCATCTGGCTGCTGCTGTTCCATTATTAGCACCTTGAGATACTATGTGTTTGCAAGGTAAGGGACACATTTCCATGGTTTGGTTTCTCCTGCTGTTCTGGTTCTTCAACACCTTTCCATTCCCATGAGTAACTCCAGAGCCAGTCTGTTTCTGGTACCTCTATTTCCTTGTTATTCCTGACTTTCACTTCTTCTGCAGAAGTAAAGTAAAATAAAAGCTCAGAGGCTTGCCACCTAGCTGGTGCAAAATTGCAGTTGTGCTTGGAAACAGATGCTCTCCCTGGGCAGATAAATCACCCTTACACAATACATCCATCGATTTGAGGTATGTTGGACCTGCTGGTCGTGTGCCAGGGAATCTGCATGTATGCATGACAGTTGTTCATCAGTAGAAGGTCTAAGGGCCTCAACTGCTGAAACCAGCAAGATATCTTTTTACGGAAGGACTAGTTGGGCTGGTTGCCACCTACCTGGTTTCCATTCTTAAAAGCCTTCAATCTTGATTGCATACTGATGTTCCTTAGGAAAGTGATAGGAAGCAGCAGAGGCAGAAAAGATTTTGGTGTGCAAATTTGGGAAGACGATTTGCATTCAAAAGATCATCTGCCCAGGTTTACAACAGGCTTAGGACGCCCAACTTTTCTACTGGTGAAAGCTGATGTCATACAAGAAAAAAAAGTAAATGTCTGGTTTATTCTTCAGGACTTGAGTACCTGAAATTGTCTTCTCTTAGGATAGGCCTGCAATGATCTCTTGAGTCTGGACCTCATTTGCTTGGTTTCTGCCAAAACATAAGTTTACGGAGATGTTACTGTAAGGCTCACACAAAAGGCTATTGCTGCAAGCTGCATGGATTCCCCAGCAGTCTACTGATTGCCTCTCAGAGTAGCAAATGAATTATTTTTTATTTTGAAAAGGATCTTAATAACTATAATCTCAGTACTGCCACAGTGTAATTCAGGGAAAAAGAGTTGGAGTGTTTTGGGGTAGGTAAAACTACTCAGTAATTCGTTGGTAGACTGAGCTATATGAATTCTTTAGCCAGCTAGAAAAACTTGATTGTGCCTTGTCCTGTGGCGCTCGATGAGGACTGCCAGTTACAGTTTGCTCTCTTTTTCTTACTCGATGTTGCTGTACAAGAACAGCTCCAAGCTTATTCTGTCATCAAACTAAATATTCATTGTGGTTTCTTTTCTGTTGTTTTTTTTTTTTATTTATTTTTATTTTTATTTCATCTGTGGTTCTGCCAGTTACCTTCAGGCATAATATTTGCCTGTAAATTATTCAGTTACAGGAGGAAGGAAAGAAAATAACTGTTAGAATTTGTCAGCAGGGGTCTCTTCAGCACAAATGCTGCCAAAGTCCCTACTCTGAGTGCCTGGTTCAGGGGGTGCAGGTAGGTCCCAAGGTGACCCTTCTGACCAGTTCTTCAGATGCCTTCAGTGGTGGTTGTCTTTCTTGCCTGATAAGGACTAGAGACTGATTCAGACAATCTAAATTCTGCCTTTGGCCTTCAATGTCTAAAAAGAGGGTTTAATGAAGAGATTAATATACAGATAGTATATTTTAATGTCTACATTACTCATAATGTTCCCCAATGCAGATGCTGGATTGATAGGGTAGGAGATGGAACTTGATACAATTGGAATTTGATACAATTGGCTTTTAATAAACTTTTAATACCTTTTTCTTTTTTTTCTGTTTTTTTCTTTTTCTTTCTCAAACACGCTGTGTTGCAAAGATAAGAGAATGACAAAGCAAGCAGCTCTTAAGGGGATCTCTTCTGAGGACATTGTCCGTGTTCGCATAGTACCTTTCTGCAAAGAAGAAAATTTACTGCCTCTGTTTTGATTTGACTACTTCTATTACCCTGTCCCTACCCCAGAGCTGGTATTTTGCCAGCGGGAACTGGTCATTGGTACAGAAGTGGTCATTGATACCACTATCTTATTTCTCTGTGGTCTTGGCAGTTGCAGCAACATCTTAACAGCCCTCTTTAAGAGTCCCTTGAAATTTAGTATTTTTTAAAATTACAGAATTGCCTTAAATTCTTTATAGTATCATCTTTGTGTGGGGAAGTTATTTCAGATTAAGGAGAAATATATCTAAAAGGACAATATTTTAAAATAGCTTCATATCTGGACATATATAGTACAGCATAAATCCACATTATTTTTCTGCTTTAGCTTAATCCACTTGCAAAGTAGACAGGCTTATTTCTTCCAAGTATGTTGGGATACAGGCAGAACCTGCAGCCTGGGAGAAGCCTTTCTCAGACTTTGACGTGATAAAGCAGCACTTAAGGACTGCAGGCTGGTTTCTTCGAACACAAAAGGAATTTAACAGCTTGGTCAGGGGATTTCATTAGCACTAGAGTTGTACAGTTCTCATATCCCACGGTGAGATCACTGGCATCACGCCTCTGTAGTTGAGATCAGTATCTACCTACTTACTAGGAGCAGAGGCAGAGAGCGAGCTGGGGTGTTTTAAATGAGGTGCAAGAAGCACCAGAGGGAACCTGCCCAGGGTGGCAAAGCCAGTGGGGCTTTGCTGCCTCCTGCCCAGCGGGGCTCTCAGCCTCTGGCCATGCTCAGTTCAACCTCTTACACAAAATAAACCAGTATCTGCTGGGAAAACAGACTGAGTCTAGGTCTGCTTTGAAAGTTTGATGTTGGGTTTCATCATGGAAGAGGAATTTTCACACTGAAAAGGTGGGTATTTGCAAACTCTGCCTGATCGTGGAGTTCTAGTGGGAACAGGACACCAATAAACTGCCTTTCACAGCAGTTGCCACTGGCTGTCACACGCAGTCTGCATTTGATCTTGACCACTTTTATTGATGTAAGAACTAGCATTAAGGTGCCTGTCTTGATGGAAACAGTATGCCTTTTCTGCAGATTAAAATTAATTTAAGATTAATAAAAATCAAAAGTAAGAATTAATTGAGGGGGTTATTTTGTTGGTTTTGGTGGGATTTTTTGTTCCTCCCGAGATGTATTTCATTTTTTCTCTTTATGTTTCCCATTTTGGCTGAAGTGAGCCAAAAGATGGGACATACAGTGTTGTGTCTATTTGAAACCATGCTATGTGAAAGCTGTATGCTGTACCTGTTGTAAATAAAATGGATTCTGGCCATTTATCCATGTGTCTGCAGCCCTCATTTCTCCCTCCCTGAGTGCTTTCTTAGGTCTTTGGAGCTAGCTAATAAAAACAGGCCTGTTTGAAAGCTCTTTATAATACAGGATCTCAGTGAATGCATCTCTGCAGTGGAGTCTGTCGGTTTGTCATGCTCTTCATTGCAGGTTGGTAATGTATCTGATTTGAGTGGCTGCTGGGATCAAAAATTGGCCTTTTCTGTGCAGCCCTCATGGACAGGATAGGACTGGGCATTTTCTTTGTGATAGCACCTGTATGCAACATGTGAAATCCAATTGGCAGGTTGGCAATGTGGTGAGAGAGGAGGAAGCAAGAGGAGGCGTGAGGAGGAAAACGAAAAGGAGAGTGTACTTGGGCCAAAATGAAAGCAATTGCTCTTGAGGAAATTCTGTTTGCTGGTGTTGGAGTATGTTTTATCAGCTACAGTGACATAAACAAAAATGGAAATGACTTAATTTTCCTTTTTTTTCCCTCTGATTTCTATACTCAAGCACACACAGGTGAAATAGCGTAAAAGATAAACAGGAGGGAGAGCTTTGGAGAGGAAACAAACCTCACATTTGTGCTACTCGTTCTGTCACGTGTCAGCAGAATTTTCAATGTAGTTTGAGATTGGATTAACTAAACTTTAGAAGAAAATTTCCAAGTGGACTTCAGCTTCAGCTCACATTTTTGCCTTCTAGATGGTGCCTTCTTTAGAAGTACATATGCAGTTGCCACCTTCAAAATTCACATATGAATCTATGTGCCTTTCCTGTTTTAATACCAAGGGAATGGCAGTGCTCCCTGTATGGATTTACAGCTGTTCAGCCCCTCAGGAGAGGCCTCAGAATGGCTCTTGCAGTGTGGACTTCACTGAATGAAGACATACTTGCTTTGCAAGAGCTTATTTTTCAAAGTCTTGAACTATTTGAGGTAACAAAAGCTCCAAAAGATGTTTGTTTCAGATTTGTCTGCCATCCTGCAAAGAGTATTACGCTGTTCCTCTCGACGCACCTTTGGCACAAGGCAATGCGTCTGCCTTTTCACGTGGTCTAAAATGTTGGAACAGTGCGCACATACTGCTCCCCCTTTTTATGAATGCAGATCATTCAGGTGGTAATTTTTCACTCTGTGGCTGAAAGGACTTGAGATTTTATGTGCTTGCCAAACTTCAAGCACAACCGATCACAAGGGCTGTTCACATAGAGGTGACAACTTGTTTCACACTAAGGATGTTTATTTTTCTTCCTCTTTACAGTCCTTATTCCTGTCTGTATTTTCAAAAACTGAAAAAAACTGAGGTATTTTTTTCCTTCTTCTTTTTGCTTCACTGACTGGGAACAGGCAAGGGAAACATAATCTAAAAAGGCCAAGTCTAGTAAAGTAATGAGCAATTAAAAAATGCTACCCAGAGTGGACAATTTACCCAAGTATTTAATGTCAGGTTTAGCTTTTATTTATTTTATTGAGAGTTTCTTATGAGAAATATTTTTGGTGGAAATTGCAAGACTGCTTAAACTGTCACTCAATGAAGTTTTATTTAGCTTGGATTATGTATATTAGGACACCTACATGCATGGATATCACTGTAATAGGAATTAACTTTCAAATACTTGAAAAAATTCTCACTCTGCATGGATGGGAGGAATCATATCATTTCCTGAAGAGAACAAAAGTTCTTTTTGAATCATGCTGGAAGGAACTATTTTTTCATAAAAGCTGAAATCTGGGTCCTTTTTGAAGTTACTGTGAAGAAAGCAACGTGTATCAGCCCTAGTCTGTGTTTCATAACCATGTAAAATATGAACTTGTGTTGTACAACAAAGCAATCCCCTAAAAACCTAGAAATCAAAATAGAAAATCCTTTGATAGATGAAAGTCGACATCTTTTTAACATTTGTTATCTATAACATTGCCTACAGACACGACACTGCGATGAAATGAAATATTCAGTGCTGTTTTCCCTGTACAAATACCTAGCAGCATCTATAAAGCAAACAGAAATTCACCTCGGTCACCCGAAGACCACACAGTGCTTCACATGAAAGTCTCACTACCTCATCAAAAAATAATACTTGATATTTGATCTAATTCGTGCCTTCTCTGAGCAGTTAAATTAAAATGCCTTTTGCTCTCCTTTGGGAGGAGGGCTCCTTCCATCTTGGAGGGATGCCTTGAGCAACCTGTGGCTGGCATGAGGGCTTGCAGTTGGGGTGGCGGCTGCTCTGCCGGTGCCATCCCAGGCACTTTTTGGCTCACTTGGTAGTAGAAGAGCTGCCTGGGGACACAGGAGACAAGTCATAGGTCTAAGCTGCCTTAGGGGGTTTGGGACATGTGTCCTACCCGTTGGGCTGTGTGTTGCCCTGAGTGAGGGAGCACTTGTTGGAGTAGAGACAGTGTAGGGTCAGTCGCAACCATTGGGGTCACTATCTTCTGGGGTGGATGGGAAAAGCAGGGCCAGGATCCTGTGATTTTCAACAGGGAGAGTACTCAGTTGTGCAGGTAAGTTAGTCAGCTGGCTCCTGCTTATCAGATGCATCATCTTTTTGCTGTTTGGTCTTCCACCTGTGTTTTTGGTAGAGGCCTATCTTTTGTCACTGAAGAATTTTTCAGGGTATCATGCTGCCGATTGAATTTTTTTCCCTGTACACGTGAAGTAAACCATCACTGACTTGACTTGTAACAGCTGTCGCCTTGCTCTGTTACAAAGTTAAGGTGAAAATTTTAAAGGGCAGATTACAAAAACCATACAACTAGAAATGAGAAACTTTTTGAACTGGGTGTTTGTCTTTTGTCAACCTGACTCTTTCATGAACTGCAAATACTGGAAAATTATAGCACAGTAAAAAATGACGAATGCTCAGTAATTTTTATTTCCATACAGACTTTGCTTCTGAGATTGTTTACTGGCCTGACTTGAATAGTGTGTTAAGCGTATGCCTCTTGGAAATGCATCTTAACACAACCGTGTTACTATTGTGAACTAACCTCACATTATTTCTTTTTCTTCATATAGCTTTCCCTACACAAAATGGAAAAGTTGCTATAGTGACTGGAGGTGCTAAAGGAATTGGTTACCAAACTGTGAAGCGTTTGGCAAGACTTGGCATGCATGTTATAATAGGTAAAGTCATTATTTTCTTAATATATTTTTTGTTTCTGAAAGTAATTTTTTTTTCTTTTAAAGAATGTTATATTTCCAGCATAAGTAAAGATATGTCAGGGGGAGGTAGGAGACAATTTTGGTGATATTTAGCACAAATGATCATTGTGTTTTGCAAGATCTTAAAAAAAAAAAGTGGATGGGATTTTTTTCAGCAAAACTATGAAGAGCTGGACTGCTTTCTATAAGAAGCAAACAATAAAGTCATCAAAAAACCTTAAGAATATGGATATTACAAAAAAAATTTATAATCTTGTTATTGAGGATGGACTATGCTTCAACATTAGGGTGTATATGTTCATTAAGAGGACAAATAATGAAAGCCTTGAAGGAATATTCCAGTGTGTACTGGGAAATGATCTGTGTTATAAGGGCAGAGGAAGCCCTTATAAGTTCACCCCAAAATCGCACATTTACTTTTGAGTTTGTCACTATAGGTGGCCTTTGTAATCAAGGCAAGGAAATAAATTCCCTGAGAGGTTCTTTTGTGTCAGTCTGAAATGGGCTGGCCAATTCAACTTCTGGAGGTGTCTGTTTCCCTCCGTTGATAATAAAGGGTTTATAAGGTGACTATGTTAGACTAAGACATCTGAAGTTAGAATAGATGACCTGTAGGAACTCCAAAATGTCTTGAGCGCACTATTTCTTCTCTCTACTACAGACAATATTGGTGAGACCTTTTTTCGTATTTTTTAATCTTCCTGTACTATATATACTCTAATACATCTACTAAATCTGTATATGGCATCATGAATACTCGTATGTTTAAAAGGCACCTTTTGTCTTCCTTTAACTTGATTGTTTCCTGAAACACTGTAAGTTTTTCATCATAAGGTCACTGAAGGTTGATATTTTATAGTACACTAACAAGCTAGTGATGCCATTTTACTTAGGTTTTATACACAATGTTCTCTCTCTAAGGTCGAAAAAAACCCCAACTCAACAAACTCACATCAAATAATAAACAAGAGCGTAGTAGCCATGCATTTTTAGTCTAGTGCAATCAGTGACACTGGTGGAGTTGCCCTGGAATCATACAGGTGTAATGTGGAATACCACTTACTCACAGATGTTTTAGTAGATGTGTCAAAACCAAGCATCTGCAAAACGCAAGCAGATTATGCTCTATGTAGCTAGATGTTAGATGTAGCTAATATAGCTAAATGTAGCTAATGATGTCATCATTAATATTTCATTAAAGAAGTCGCTTTTCATATTTAAGGTGGACTGCAAAAATTTACTCTGTGGGAAAATGAAATGGCTACGTTTCTTCTCTTTGAACAGGGTCATGGAAGCATAGAACATTGCTTTTTTTCAGACTTATTTTGTATCATTTAATGCCTAAAGTACTTGGTGTAGCTCAATTCAGTGTGAGATCTTTGGGAAAGGGAAGGTGATATTTAACTATAAAATCTCTAAATAAGCTGATCTTTTTCAACTTATAGTCACCTTCTCATGGATCTTACTCATACTCATCTGTAGTCTCAGAAGCACCAAGATTTGTGTGCTCATATTGTCTGATGAGCATCACTTGTTTGCAGCATGGGAATAGGTATGCCAGCTACCAAGTCCTTATCATGTCTCTGTGGTTCTTCTTGATCAGAAATGACAGGCTAGTCTATAGACAAATCTTTTATACCCTTTAGGAGTCATCAGTGCTTAGTACATTTTTCCTTGTCGGGAGTATACAGGCTACATCAATAGCCTATTTTCTGGGTGGGCTGAGAGGAAAAGTAATGGTATGGGTGATATGTTGCAAGCTGGATGTTATTCTTCTGGTGGCGGAGTGCATAGTTATCTGCTGGCAAGTCGTGTGTGCTGTGGCCTTGACATAAACAACACAGGAACAGTGTCCTGAAAACATGTTCTTTCTTTTCAATAAGGGGCATTCTTTTAACTCTTTGCTCTGCTATTGCTTCTCTGGTGGTTACACACGCTTCTGTTCACTCTTCAGTTGTACCAACTTTAATGTTTGCATTACAAATCTCTACAAATGTAAATTCATAAATTTAATTACAGGAAGCACTTGATGAGTAAGATTTTCAACTGATTCAGTTCTTTCAAGCAAACTCTGACCTAAACACTGAGCCCAGTGAGTCACAGCCATCTTCTTTGCCTGTGAAATTCTTCAGAGCAAAGAAGCCCTGTCAGTAGAATGGATAGTCCCAGGCTTTGTTCCAGCTGCAAGATTAAAACAGTCTCAAAAGCACATTAAATGCAATGACCTTCCATCCTTGCTGCTAACTGTTGGCCCCAAGTGCCCAGAGTATGCGTAAAACACCTGTTGGCACATTGGCATGCATTATCACATTCAGCTTCAGGCCACCCAAGCAAAAGTTTAAGCCTCAAATAAGAAAGGAAGTATGCTCAAGCTTTCTACTCTAGAAATGTTTTCATCCTATGTTCACATATGGGCATGAACTTATGTGAAAAAAGAAGTGTGGATGTGAGGTGAATTTGGGCTCACAAGGGAGACTCAGTCTTGCCCACATGCTTCTTCCTCTGAATGCTCCTTTCCCTTTACAAGGACCTTAGTAGTAAAGAATGATATCCCTGAAGCAGCCAAATGAGTCAGACCCAAATGTCTGATGTGAAGATGATTCACCATTTGTGATGGATATGACTTTGACTCCATTCGACATTTTAGAGAAGTAAATCTTTGAAGTAACTTACTTTTAAATCCAATCTACCAATGGAATGAGGAAAACAAATAAGTAGAAAGCATGTTACCTTGTGGAACGTGAATAGACACTGTTGGAAGAGGCAGCATGCTCACAGTGCTTCTACAGCTTCTTCCTTTCCAGTCCTAGCACTGGTGCACTGGAATCCTTTCTCCCACTGGTGGTCTCCCTCTGTGGATGCGGCTTACCCTGCCCTCAGCCTCTCACTGGGAAAAAGGTTGGTGTGAATGTGGAAATGATTGAAGTAATTTTCTACAGGTTTCTGTGATAGATTTCATTGAGACTTTTTGCTAGGCTGCGGTAACATTACTCCCAGTCAGCAGGGCTTTTACTTCAGGAAAATCTCATGACAGACAGTGGACGCCTGGTAGGGAAACTACTGCCAGTGATGAGTCTTCAAAGTCAAGCCATGCCAGGAGCTCCTGCTCTTCCTATGTAATCTGCGACTTGGTAAATAAGCTTGCAATTTCATTATCAGAGAGAGAAGGTAAATGACATACTGGTTTTGGTGCCCACTGACCAGTAACTGAGATTGAAGATAGTATTTTGTGTGCACTTAGAAATAAATATGCTCTTAACAATAAGGACATCGAGAGCCAAGATATCCCCATCGTTTTTATGATCCCAGTCATAAAACTCAGGAGGTTCAGCTCTGGTTCACAGTGTTGGCCACAGTTTTGTGAGTCAGAATTTAGACTGATTTGAAGTGGAAACTCTTGATATTCCTTCCATCCTTCATCACTGTGGTTTAATTTTAAGAGGGTTCTGTGAGTGCATGTTAAAATTGGTCACTTCAAAAAAAGGAGCTTCAGTTTGATTTTTCCTTTTTTTTTCTCAGTACATTAATAAAATAAGGCTGGGAAAAAAATGTGTGATAATATCTAACATAGAAGCTCTGATAATCCTGTCTGATAATGGTGAATGAAAATCGAAAGATTTCCAACTTGACAATATTACATGTATCCTGCTTGATATAAAATACCAGGTTCAGGACAGTGTAGTCAATCTTTAGTGTCCAAATATATCAGTCTCACAGTTTTCTAAGACAGGCTCACATTGTGAAGGAAATAATCTCATTGTATTTTTATACATATATATATATTCAAGTAACTTATTTGAGCCATGCAATTTTGTCATAAATACATGTAGTTCCATCACCAGACTCCGCACTTCTGGGTGACCTCTGTAAGCCCTGGACCAAGCAAGAGATATTTCTGTCATCTAGTTCATTCACATTAGCTTCCAGTTTTCAAGCAGGACTCTCTGCACTATAACTCAGACAATACTTATATTGTGTAATACTATGAAGTCACTTTAGAAGGATCATTAAACCCTATCAAGATGGTGCAGTTGTTCATTTTCAAACATGGTTTGGTTGAATTTCAATTACTGAAAATTTACATGGGATACTTTAGTAGTCTTTTCTCACTACACATAGATGTGTGAGATGCTAGAGTTGTATTTTTTCTAGGAAAATATTGATCTTCCTAATTCTAGCCAGGTTTTGTTAGGCCTGAGTGAGTTGTAGAGTTAGCCAGGAAGTGTCAAAATGTTACTAGCCTTTTAAAAGTGGATGATGGTTTCCTTTTTCTGGAATGGGCATTAAGAAAATGCATGTGGATGGCCTTATGATTGTCATTCAGTTCAGTTTTTAACACATCAGTACACACAGGGTTATGAAAAACTCTACTTACAACACTGTTATTTATTCACTCTGCATATGCACACAGCTATGCGCAGCCTTCCAAATCCATAAGAATTTTGTCAAACACTTTACTGCCTAATTTCTGTTTGAAGACTGTCACTGTCCTTGCTTTAAAAAGACTTTTTCCCTTTTAAGAAATTTATTTTTTTATGTTTATTTATTTTGAACATCCTACCTGTAAAATTCATAGTTTTCTGTTATAATTGGCAGTGGTTTGAGACTACTTATTTGTGAACAAACTCATTATAGTATTCATTGGGACATATGAAACTATTATTTAGATAGTGACAAATATTTGGAAAGACTCTTAGAGCACAAGAATTCTCATTTGAACAGTAATATCAAGTAGAAATGTAACTCAGGGTGTGTTGCATAGTTGATTAACTGAGCTCAACCGTTGTGTAGACAAGAGAGATTTGGGTTCATATGTTTTGTTTGGATTTCTAGAAATCTTAAAGCAAAATTCTTAAGGCTGTTAAGGACACTAGATAGCCCAAAGGATAAGTACAAATGCCATTAGATTCATACAATGACATTGCATGTTGTGACAGACACGGATATAAATGTTTGTTTTCATAGTAGAGAGGGTGTTACCACTGGAGTTCAACAAGGGTATGTGTTAGAATCCCTGCTTTCAATGTCTAATTTTAGAGAAGAACCAAATAATGAAGTGATAAGTCTTTCAAATGGTATTAAATTATTCATAGAATTGTGTGATGAATTGCTCAGAAATACCATGAGAATCCAAGTATTAAAAGGCTCGTGCGATTCAGTGTAAATCAATATGGAGTGCTGGACATGAAGAAAAATCTTAATTCCAGGAAAAAAAGTGATGGGTTCTGTGTTGACAATCATTGCTTTAGAAGAAGATCTTAGTGTCCAAATACTTTGTTCTGTGAAAACTCAGTGCTCAATAGCTTGCAAAACACAACACAAATATTGGAAATTGTTAGAAAAGGAACAAACTAAAACAGTTTGTTTCAACAGTTGTTGATTCAACTGAACAAATCTTTTGTGTGCTAGCAACGTAAATGCTGTGTTGAGTTCTGGTCTGCCTGTTTCAAAGTGGATAGATACAAATTTAAAGAGTTTAGAGGAAAACAAGCTTATCAAGGGTCTGGGGAAGCATCCTTATGAGGAATAACCAAATGGGCTTGAAGTCTTCAATCCAGAAGTGTGTTCTGCAGAGGTGACTGTTACTCACTGTCTCTTTTTAAAAGGCATGTAAAATGAGCAGCTAAAAAGATACAATGCTTATGGATAGTGTGGAGATTATTACAAAATCAGTACAAATACAGTATTATCCATCCAAAAAGAAATTAAAGCAGTCTAGAACAAGCCACTGTGATTAAAAATCAAAATCTCTCGATAACATAAAATTATTTCTGAACGAGTATCTTCCACATAGGACCTTAAATCACCCTTCTCACAGGAAAAGCGTAAGGTGGGCAAACATGAGTGTGGGGTAGTTTTAGGAAGGATGTTGTGCATAGTCCAGTGTATGTGATTTTTTTTTAACTGAAAAATAGTCAAGCTTTATAAAAATGCAGAATTAAACATATGATGATAAATTTGGGAAGAGCTGGTTCAGTTTTTCTACACATTTATTTAATTTATTCATTAAACATTTATTAAATGCTTTCAAGAGTTCAACAACTGTATATTAATTCAATTTTGGTTTTCAAAATCTTTTGGCAAGGTTCATGCCAAAAGATTTTAAAGCGGCTAGCTTGTCTTGAGAAGAAAGATCTCTTGTAGATTAGTAACTGATTAGGAGACAGCAAGCAATATTTAAGAATCATTTGTCAGCTTTGGGTTGGAGCAAAGGCAGTCTTGATCCTGTTCAGTGCATTTATAAAAGATACAGAAAAAATGGTGAACAGGAAGATTATGTGTTTTGTGCAGATATGTTTAGGGATTGACTTTACTATGGATAATTAAGGGATTTGAGCTTTTGGCACACAATTTGATTCTGAGAGAGCTGGGACTGTTAAGCCTGGGGAGGAGAAGGCTCAAGGGGATCTTTTCCGCATGTGCAAATATCTGATGGGAACAGTAAAGAAGACAGACCTGGGATCTGCTAAATTGGTGCCTGTGACTGGACAAAAGGCAATGGGCACAAGCCTAAACACAGGACATTTCATTTAAGCATAAAACCCCACTTTTTTATATTGAGGGTGGTCAAACACTGGTACACACTGCCCAGAGAGGATGTGGGGTCTCCATCCTTGCAGATACTCAAAACCTGACTGGACGTTGTCATGGGCAACCAGCTGTAGCTGGGGGACTGGATGGTCTCCAGAGGTGCCTTGTGAAATCTTAACTACTGTAAGGTATTGGGAGTAATTTCAATGTATCGAATGATTTGGTTATGAGAGGATGGATAAATGCAGTGTTAGTAAATGCAATTCTACGTATAAGGAAAAATCTCCACTCCTTTATATTCACAAGAGCAGGATCTAAATTAAATACTACCACTCAAAAAATAGTTGTTTTACTGTTGAAAGCTCTCTGCACAACATCTCTGATATTTAATGCCAGTCATAAAAGCAAATAAAATCTTATTATTTAAGCAGGAGAGAAGATAAACACAGGACTGGAAGCATCCCTCTTCCTTTGTAGAAATCCTTGGTTCATCCTGTTGTGAATACTCAAAAGGAGTCTGGTAGAACTGGAAAAAAATGAGAGAGGGATGGTGGGGAGGATTAGGTGGCTCTGTGCAAGGTGAGGCTAATAAACAAAGGTTCTTCCGCTTGCAAACAGATGACTGAAGTGTGACATCATACAATTATGAGTAGTATAGAGAAAGTGAATGAGAAGTGGTTATTCCCTTTCTTATTGTAAACAAAGTAAAGAACATCCAACAAAATAAAATAAAATTAAAACAAACAAAAAAACCAATACACAAACTAAAACCAAACTACTGAAGTACAATCTTTTTAATGTAGTTGTGGCATTAAATCACAGAGCCTGTTGTACAAGAACCCGTCAGTGGCCAAGCGCTTGAATGAATTGAAGGTGCAATTACACGTAGTAGTGGAGGACAGGTTCACTGAGAGGCTAAGTGTGACCTTTGATTTAGGAAATCTCTGAAACTTCTTGCTGCTGGGAGAATGTATTGGAAAATACTACTCCTAGACTTAATGCTGTCACTTATACTTTTTCCTTAATCACCTACTACAGGTTAGTGTTGGAAACAGGGCACTTGTCTAGATGTATCTTTAGTTTGATAAAAAGTCATTCTTAACTTCTTGTTAGAACAGTTGGGCTGCTGAAACCTAGGGCAAGAATGATGATTTCTTTTCTCTTTGCAAGCCCACGTCCTTCTCCTTACTCAGTTTTGCTTCTTTTCTCAAAGGAGCACTTAAAACAATGTTTTTGCTTTTCAAGTGAAAAAGGCATGTATTTAATTGTGACTACCGTATGATGAACTGGATGACAATAGATGTGTGACATCTAGATAAAAAGAAGCTTCATATCACTTCTCAATGTTTTTCTAGACCAGGTCACATCTGTATACCTAGCTTTATTAAATAACAAGTTAATGTTTTGAAAGCTCTATGGATGAGACCCAAGATCTATATTCCTTTTTCCTAATCAAGATTTTAATGTTGTTTGTGATTTTTTTTTTAACTAAATACATTATAGGTTCCTTTCAAAAACACTCGTATTTTGCTGAGTTCAAATTTCTCATCCTCAGAGCTTTTTAGGGACAGTCATTCCTCTCTTATGCATATGCTATTTCTTGTGCAGTGCCATGCACACTCACACAATCATAACCTTCATAACACCAGCTGATAGGATTTGTTTTTCTCTTGAGGCTTTGAGTGCCCTTGCAAGCCCTCTCTTCAGGCTGGTGCTCCAGTGAAATCAGTTCCTTTTCAATCATAATGAGGATTATGTTACTCTTAATTCAAATTTCTAGCTGGAATCTTTTTTATGTTCTGTTGTACAAAGACACCTAACCATCACCCTCTGCAACTCCTTAATCAGATTTATACATTTATACAGAATTTATTATCATACCACCAAGCTTTTCCTGGTAATGCACATATGCATTAGAGTTTATGGGCAGCATTTCCAAACTTGGTTTACTTAAAGTGATTAGCGGGGAATGAGGAGGGCCATGGGGCAGGCTGCAAACCCTGGAAAGTTGTTCATCATTTTAGGGATTAACTGATACATAATTATGGCTAAATAAGTCAAGGGATGAGCATTTATCTCAGGTAGACAGGTCCCCCAGGCACTTATGAATGAGGGGCTCACACTTGCCAGAGGCTGGGGTGTGTGGGGAGATGTGCCAGACCTCTCAGGTTAAGGGGTGCCTTGGTGCACAGGGTGGATCTCGGGCTCCAGGCTGGAGGGGTCGGGTCTTTCTCTGGACTGCTGAGTCCTGATTGGCATGCATCTTCTTGGTGTTCATCTCAAAAAGTTTGTGTTTGTGGGATTTTTTTGTGTGTTATCTTTCTGGAAGTCGAGAAATTCTCCCCCTGCTTGCTTTGGTAAGCAAAGGCATTTTGGATTTGCAGGTTTATTTTCACCAGGCAACCTTAGGTTTTTCAGGATGCATCTTTATTCACAGACTATTTTAAATTTCTTTATAATGTCCTGCAGTAGGTTCCCTTGACACATCAAGATTGTAAATTCCTATTTTTGCAAAACAATAATTGGAAAAGATCTTGCTTTTTTATCAGAATCAATTTTAACATAAATTATAAGTGTGAGTAGCAGTTATTCTATTAGATTTTCACATTCAAAGAAATTAAAAGTATTGTATAAAGAATACACATGGATTCATCAAGACCCCTTAACTAGCGATAGTGTAAATGTTTCCCAGCCATTCTGGGTTTCTATAGGCTGTATTTTTGCCACCCTTTTACAAGCTGAACTGTGATAGTTCTGTTGAAATCCCTGAAATAACTTTCAGAGTTAGGATCTACTTAAGTGATTAATGTGACAGAGCCTGACCTTTAGGGTAGGATCCAAAGCCTATTGCTGCTGCTAAGAATTTTTCTATGTACTTCTGTGGTTGCTTTAGATTAATGTACTTTGACTAGTGGCGTTTGTGAATGTTGAAGAGGAGAGAGGTTATTTTGAGTAAAAGTTGCATTAAAATCTATTTTCCTTTTTTTTTTTTTAGTGTCAGTTTCAGTGTTTTATTAAGAATTAGATTTTTTTGTGCCATTAAAATGACATCATATTTTATACAGATGCATTCATTCAGACTTGAATTTCTGTTATTAGTTTTATTTTCAGAATTGATCTTAGTCAGCATTGTGATTGGATCAGTCTTACCTGAATTTTTCAGTATTCCATAGGGACTGAGCAGAAGAAAAACATCAGATGAGGCACTGAACAGCTTGCATAAACAGTTCTTGAGACAACTGTATCTGTTTTGAGTTCCCAGTAGACACTTTAAATTAGCATGAAAAGCAAGATTACTATGGTTTTGGGTACTTTGATGATCTAAGCTCTCAAGACATTGAGTCCCTTTTTCTCAAAGCTTTTGTTCAGATTCCTTCACTGCATAAAAACATGGTCTGTCTTCCCTTTCTTATCCTTCCCTCCAAACCACTTGAATCTAGAGTAGGCCGATCTTATGCTACAGATGCTGTAGTGCTTAAAGTGGATGAATTCTGGCATGGATAAATTCTGGCATGTCAAATGTAGGAAAATTATGGTGAATTGCTGGCAAAAAGTCCAGCCAGAGGATTCTCGTGTGTGTCCCAAAGTTTTTTAAAGAATCACTACAAATACGCTACCAAGGATCTAAAACAGCTGATGGTGGTAAGAATTTGACCCTTGTATCGTAAATTGTCCCCATCCTTAGTTTAGAGTGCTGAGTGCTGTGCTTCTGTTCTGAACACTTGAAGGTTGTGCCCTTTAGTGACTCATCCTCATCAAGAAGGTAGAAATTATTTTCTACTTTTCCCAACCTAAAGCTGGTTCTGTTGGCTTGGTGACTTAAAAAGTATTTTTTGAATTTTGAATAATTAGCATAGCACTTAAAAGGAGATTGTTCTCTTTCATGCCTACCACTCACTTTTCTTAGAGGACACCAGAAGGACGTACCACAAGAGAAGTCTTTCGTCTTCCACCCATCCTCAGCAAGGGGTTGCTGATCTGCTTAAGCGGACTCAGAAACATAGATTACTGTCCCAGACTTTTGGTGCCTTTCTGATATACATGACTTTGAACTTTTTGTAAGGATTTTGGTCATTTGTTCAGTGTCTTTATTCTATCCTACAGGATTTTCTTGGAAGGAAGTATTTCTAAAGCCTCTATTACAGTAGCAGTTTTCACTAAGGTTATTTCAATTTTTGCGATACTCCAGCCTTCAGAATCTGGTTTTCAAACTCTCTGTTGAATCAGGCTGGAAACAGACAATCTGAAGTGACTTTAGCAAAATAATAATTTTTTCCCAGTGGTCTGGAGTGAAAAATATGCAAATATGCATAAAATGAGCTCATTTGGAAGGCACTGATCTTTAATGAATAACCATTTATATAACTGCAAAATAAAGCAAATTAAAATTTGTTGTGAACACAAGCTCTTTTAAAAGAGCAAATTAAGTGAACATACTGAGAGTAAAATCAAGACACTGGAGGCTTTAATAAGCCTGTGCTCTGTGTGAGGAGTGCTGAATGAAAGAGGAATCAAATAAGACCTTCACAGAATCGGCACCAAAGTATTTTTGTTTCTAGCCTAACTCTATCCGGCATAAGAACATGCTGAGTTTGAAATCTTTCTCTAGTACATCACTTGAGGTGAAACAGTGAGGAAAATTGATCTTTTACCCATAAATCCTGTGCACAGATTTCCCCTGGAAATGGAGCGTTTGTTTGTTGATGCTGCCTCTGTATCTGGAAATTAACGTCAAGCTGAATGTTTCTGTTCTGTACAAGGCTGAATGGTTTTAAAGAGGAAAAAAAAAACAACACCACAACAGCAAAAAGAAAATACTGCAAATGTCTGCTTTGTTTTGGTTTTATTTTTTTTCTTTTCTGTCTTGGTCAGTCTGAGTGGTATAATTCCATAGTTAATGGAATTTATAGAGAACAGTTATAGATCAGTATGACTCTAGGTTTTATGTGATTATTTCCTCTCAGGTATCTGGAATGTTAAATGTCTTTAGGCTACATTTATGTAAATATTGAGTCTTCTTGCATATCATGAAAACAAAGATGTATGGCATATTATTGTTTTTTACAGCAGAAGCACAGCAAAAACTCCATCCTCAAATGAATGCTTTAGCAACTACCTACTGAAGGTGGTCAAGTTGTCCCAAAAATTTCCATTCAGTGCTCTGAGCCTTCAGCTAATGCAACCAATGGATGACATATTGACCTATCTGAAAATACTTATTCCCATTTTTTAAATCCATTCTTTGTGAGATCAAATGAATCCAGTTTAATAGCACTATAAAACATGCTGTAACGTCTTAAAATAAATATGAGCATGCACCAACTAAAGTGAGCAGGAGGTTGAATCAGATGACCTCCTCAGGTCCCTTCCAACTTCAGCATATTTTGTGATGCTGTGATTCTTGCCTTGTCTTTGATAGAGCTGATTCACTGTTACTAAAAAAAAAAAAAAAAAA
>VWZK01000494.1:406001-419780 GCA_013396935.1 Baryphthengus martii
AAGTGGGAAACCTGAAATTTCTGCTGCATAGCTAACAAATGAATGAGAGGACAGGACACTTGTAGAGCAGCATAAGATAAAGCCTGTATAGAAGCCAAGGCAGAGGTTTATTTAATCAGGAAAAGAAGATGACAACTTCATTAAGTTTATAAGAGATACCAGTGCTTTTAACCAATCTAGATAATAAACAATAGGTATTTTGATTTCTCAAGTTCTGGAAAATGTTTGTAGATGGAAAATTGGCATGTTAATTTAAGAAATTTAACTTTCACTACCAAACACAATATTTCATTTGTGTTTGCATTTTTTTCCTTTGATATAAGTTATTATATAAAAATTGCTCAACAAATGTCAGACAATTGCTAACTGTCCACCTAAGCTGAATGGTACAAAAGACATTTATCAGGTGCTTAATCACATTTTATGTTAGTGCTAGTAAAACTTACCCTGAGCATTTGAGTCAGAGTGATGGAGCCTTTCCTCCAACTGTGCAAGTCTTCATTTTGGAAAAAAGAGCCCTCGAGGGGAGGTCCACTCTAAGCTAGAGTGAAGCTTTTGTAGCATTGGGATGTGATGTAATTCACTTGGCTTGCAAATTCATATCTCGGTTGTGCTGGCCCAGCTAACAGATGGTCCCATCTTGTATGAATAAATCAGATAAACAGGCAGAACTCGTGTGAACAGCAGTGCATTTGTACGGCCCTCTTTGAAACCTCTGATGCCTGACAGTAACAAACCATATCTTTCCACCTGAAACTTCTTACTGAATATACACTATGGTTAGCACTTCATAGGGGCGTGCCTATATTCACTGTCCTTAAGTTGATTGCATCACTAATTTTCCATTTTCTATATTATAACAGCTGGAAACAGTGAGAATGAAGGCCAAGCAGCGGTGAGGAAAATACAAGAAGAAACTTTGACTGGAAAAGGTACCATACTATATTCATTTCTTTAAGGAACTCTTTATTCCTCTCTTTTGCTGGCATCTTCTTTTATGTGAGATTCTCTTAAGTATTGTTAAACTTTATTTTAGGCTGGGGAAACTAATTCTTAAAGTAAATCTGGTACAGAGGTAAAACGAGTAGGACTTTTTTTTGAAGAAATATTCTGAGTTTTGTTTGACTTGTTTACTGTGTGTCATTACAAAAGGGCTGCCTGCAAGTTGCAGTCTGCCTGCGCATGTCTATGTGCACGATGATTTAATAGCTGGGCAGAAAATCAGAATACTAGTCATTTCTGCTAAGGAGAGGATGACAGCAGGTAAGAGTGGATGTGTTCTTTATCGTTGCTGGTCTTGCCTCTCGTTATGTGTATAATCCCATAAAAAAGTGGGAGTTTTGGGATGTAAGAGGTTTCTAAAAGAACAAGGCTGCCCAATTGGATTATTTGACACATGTCAACAGCTTATAATCTTTCATAAAATAAAAATGTTTTGTTAAAAATAAGTGGACCTTTCATATCAAGCCAAAAATCCTATATTTTTGTGGCTCTTCCATTTTTTTTCCTTTTAATCTGATGAGCAATCATCAGATGAGATTGAGGGAGGCATAAGGAGAGCATATCTTGATAACTATGAGAAAAGGCATGTTGTGCACTATCTGCTGTGCGATTATAATTTGCAACTTATGATAAGAGGTTAGTGCATCTAACATTTCCATCTCTTGGATTCACTGGGTGTAGTTCCTAGTACTGTATAATGATTCACTGCTGCCACTTTGATGTATCACTTCTTGGCAAAATAATAGGGCAATGCTGCTACTCCACCCTATTTAGGATCTTCATGACTTCTACTGAGATCTGATTCTGGTTTTGTGCCTCTAATAATCACTGTTATGATGATCAAAATACGTTAATTATTGTGTTAAAAAGCCCTTTCATTAAGATTTATCTGTTGACTTAAATAAATGTGCACCCATCATAGCCTCAGGATACATGTATGCTAGTTAAAAGCATCGTAAATTGAGGAACAGTCAGAAGGATCATGAAAGGAAAAAGGTAATTATTACATCGTTTAAGTCTTTTGCTGGAAGTTTCTGTACAGAGACCAAAACCATTTGAAATTAATTACATCATGAGATCTGCATGAGACTGAATAAACCAGGGTCTGTCTTATATTCTCCTACCTGTGTAATCACAGGCTTTTCTAGCACCCCAGTCTTTCTTGATTTTTCTGAATGAAGTGAACCTTTGATTCTAAACTTTGTCAAGATACAACTGGCAGTTTGAGGAAGCTAAAAGTCTATCTAAAGTGGACTGAAGTTGCTCCTCATTGTAATTATATTGACTGAGGCTTTAGTAATCTCAGGTCCTGGTAGATTTGGCCTAAAAGTAAACTGGAAGAGTATTGCCTTTTCAGAATTTCTCGCTAATTGAGGGATATTGTATTTACAAGTACATTATCCCATACAAAGGACTTGTGCGAGTCTTAGAAGCAGCCCCATGTTACTGCTTGTCAAAGAATTTACCCTTTGCTTTGTAATGGGATGTGTGTGCAGATACTGAGACCAAGACTAGGCACTGCAAACATCTCACGTTTTTCAGAAGCTGCAGTTCAGTATCTGTTTAGTTACTGTATAAAAAGATAATCAAGTTATCTTGATGTCCTTTTCCGCATTTTTATTGAGCATTTGTCATGGCCCATACCAAAAAAAACCCAACCTGCTTACAGAAACTGTTCCTATCTGGAATAATGGACTCTTGAAAGAGAACTATTCAAAGCGGCATTGCTGGGCAGCCAGCGTGATTGGATCGGGACAATGTAATTGTCCTCCTTTTACTAGAAACAAACTATATGAGTGGGTGCCATCAGTCTGTTATCCAGATCTCAGGTCTCTAATAGCAAGGAAAATCTCCTTGCTTGTTAGCAGCTTAGACAGCAAAAGGGAGCAAGAGACCTTGTCCTCTCCTTGTTGCCTAGCTGAGCCATACATAGCACAGACATCCCCAGAGACAGCTCTGGGATAAGGCCAGGCTTGTTGAGTGCATGTAATTACAGTGTTTTTAAGGCAATACAATCCTTCTGCATCTTGGTCCACTCTCTGTCTGGGGCTCTGTCTGCTGTCTAAGGGTAAGTAATTTTACTTTACATAGTCTACACTTACAGTAGGGACGAGTGAGATTCAACGCATGTACGTTAGTGATTCCTATGAAGCACGCTGATGAGAAATAACATGTTTAACGGTTTCAGAGGAGGATAACAGAGAATTTTTAACTGAAAATAATAAAAAGGTTATGCACACAGGTGATACTTTTTTTTGAAACAGTATGGCATTGGACCGACAAAATTCCTGAGTAGAGGGAAGCAGGAAGCCTTGTTTCCCATGCTGGAGGCATTCAAACCAATGCCAAAAGATGGTAGAGTATTGGAAAGGAAAGCAGTTGTGGCTGATCCCCTACAAGGCAGTGCTGCTAAAGGACACAGAAAATATAAGTAATGTATTACATCACCTCTTCCAACCACTCATCTTCTCCCGTGGTGATACATCAGAAACCTTCTTGGTTCCTCTCCCTGCTGATTCCGGACTATTTAGGTGTCCTCCTCAGTTTTGAGTCTCTGTGCTGAGTTACCTATTCCTAAGTGTAAAGAATGAAGAAGGGCATGAGCAGCTGAGTGGAAGAGAATAAGGTACAGGTCCTTGGGTCATGAAAGACCCAATTCACTTGACCATCAATCGAAGCTCTCAGATATCCAGAACAGACCAGAAGTGGTGCTGCATTGTCATTAAAATTATCACATGGGAACTATTTCCAGAAGACCAAGGGCAACAGATTGCTATGCTCTGAATCATAAAGCTAGGAGAAGCCAGAGTGATGTGGGCATTTATCTTGCTTCCATTTGTTAAATTGGGAACTTGTGTTGTTAATAGTAGCAATTATACGGCTAGGAAAATTGTTGATGGCTAAGGATTACCACAGAGATATTCTAATTGTGTAAGTCTCTGTAATTTACGCATAGGGTGTGTCTGTGTTCGTGTGTTCATTAGTTAGATCAGGAGAGCACTTTTCAGGCAGTGCTCAACTGTTACTCGCTTGCTGAGCACAGGATCATATCAGGAAGGGCACCACAGGTCCTGACCTGGCTTCTGTTTGGACAGAACTAGCCTAGGAGGTGAGCTACAGCAGTGACAGACCATTAGTACATGGGAGCAAACTTATAGCTTATCTGAACGAAGAGTCCCAGTGATTTGTAGAAATGTCTATGTCAGGCCTCCAGCAGAAAATGAGCTCTACAGATTGACTTCTATTGATCCAAACTGCTTGCTAATGTAGCCATAACCATAGTTACCAGTCTTGAACCAATGAAATTGAGTTATGGAACTGCGAAGTTTCTGTCATAACCTCACCTCTCAATAATACTAGAAAAGATCTTTCTGTGTACATAATAGAGTGTATCTCCTGACTCAATTACCCTGCAGAGTTTACATCTCAGCAAATGAAAGCTGCTTTTAGCCTGATGATTACAAACATACAAATGTTGGAAACTAATATATAAACATGAATGAAAGCTTCGTTCATTCCAGCATAGGTTCATGAATGCCAATGGAATCAGCAATTAGCAAAAGTTTATGCATAAATATCACTTAGCATAGTACCAAGCAAAGGCTCTCACAACTGTCATGTAGGAGCTGGAGTTGCAACTAGGCTCAAAGCAGAAAAAAATTAAAAGTTAGTGAGAAAACAGGGTGTAAAAGTCATATTAAGCACAGACCTCTTCAAAAGGAGAAGCCTGTGTTTCATCTCACCCAATATTTTTGTGGCATTTCAAATAAAACCACAATTATAAAACTATGCACTGAATCCACAGCATTCATGAGACTTCCATTTGAAGCCAGGTGAGAAAGGAAGAAGAGACTTTCTCCCTCGGAGTCAGAGGAATGCAGAGGTTAGCACGGTGGCAACCAAATCATTCCATTTACAGTCTGACCCACTTCAAGACAGCGTGGGCCAAGCAGTAAGAGGAATGGTATTGCCTAAAAACACAGCAGTTCGTGTGCATTCAACAGGCATGGTTCATAGGTGGTTACTTCACTGATACTTGCTCTGTGTCAGGCACTAGTTTTAAGAAAACAGTTCATGTTTTTCTGCTCTGTATCTGACTGTTTGTTGTTGGCTTTCCCTGCAGACTAGAGAAAGTCAGCTGCTGAGAGTTACCAAATTCCCAGACTTTTAGATTTGATTTTGCCCAAGAGTCAGTGGTGGCATTCCCAGCACGTGGGCCAGAGTTGCGTAAGCCAGTCCAACAAAGACCAATGCCTTGTTAAAATGCACAAAAATGTCAACCAGGACTTTTTCTTTGACATGATGTGTCAAAGATGTGTTTATAGAACTGATCATCCAATAGGTCAAAAATAATAGAATATATTTGTGTTTGAGACGTATTTTCTCATGTGTGCATAAGCATGTGTGAGCTTATGCTTTTTTGTGTCAGATTTGCTTTTCACCGTGTAGTTTTGAGATGTAGAAGTGTAACATCTTGAGCTTGTGGCAAGACTCAATGTGGCTACTTTTTCCCTTCTACCACGTCCTGGCATTGTCATATCCTCTCACTACTGATGCTGATAGACATGTAGGATTTTGTTTTAACGAGTTTCCTGGTAATCACAGTGCAGTTTCTATCATGCTGGGGCGTTATCTCCAGTACTTAGCTTTGGCAGGTCAAGGACTGCCTTCAGTTAGAGTTGTACAACTGAACGCCAGGCTCATGAAGACGTTGTGACAGAGAGAGTGGTGATATGAGCAAGCAGTAAAGAAGTCTCAGTCTAACAGTGTGCCACTTTACAGGACTTTGCGTAGAACTGTGGAGCTCTTCTGCTTTGTCACTTGATGATGGGTATAAGAACCTTGGTTAAACATTAAGGTATCATTTCTTTCTGTAGCCTCATCTAAGGTTATATCAAGTATATTTAAGCCGTATGAAAATATTTGAATATTGAAAAATATTGTCTGTGTTAAACTTAATGTAATTCTGTAAGGGTTGGATCCTCCATATGTTCAAGGGATGGAAGACCCTTTTCTGAAGTCCAAGAAAGTAATGCAGGGGCTAATACAGTTGCTCTGTTCTCATGTCCCTTATGTCCTTTAACCAGTAAAGCTGGTCATTTTTTGTTCCATATTAAGCAGGGAAGATTTTAATCCGCAGAAAGGTATCTGCAGAGCCCTCTGATAAGATCATTTAGGTGAATACTTTGCAAATCAATTGTCCTGCTCTTTTATTTGTTTTACATAATACTTTGATGCAAACCCATGGTTGAATTCAGTAAGCCTGCTTACTCGTATCCTTTTTGCTTTTCAGTGTAACATTGCGAGATTTTTTTCCCCTCAGTGCTTACAGACATTTAAAACAACAGCGAATCTCTAATTTTTTTGTATTTCTTAAGACACCTTAAAAATTGAGTTGTCTTGTTATCAGGGGAGCAATTCAGACATTAAGAGCAGTATGAACCTGGTTCACAGGACTAAAGATGAGTTACAGATTGGGATAGTGAGATGGAGATAAAGTTTTTCAAATATAAAATGTATGTAGCATATATACATATATATAGCAGGCACAAGCTCTGCCTATTAGTTCCCTATGGAAATGTTCCAATTAGTTCCAATGGAAATAGGAAACATATTTCATTAACAGGCTCTGCCACCAGGAAACATGATTTTCTCTTATTTAAATTATTTCTAATTGAAACTTAGAGACAAAGAAGGGCACAGGTGTAGCTGTAGGCAGAATAACAAAGTCCTTTCAGATCTCTTGAAATGATTTTCTGACTTTAAATCACCGAAGCTTTGTGTGGCTAATGGGACGAGAGCTCCGAGGTTAGGATTTTGCTGATTGTGCTGCCCTACTGAAGGCAATCTGGAGAAAGGGAATTTCAAAATCAAATTGCCTCTGCAATGCCTGAAAAAGCTCCTATTTCACCCTTTTAACAGAATTTGATCCTCTTTTGTGTGCCTGTAAAGCTATGATGTCAAACATTGTCCGGCTAGAGGTGCTCCTGGGTTTGACACCTCCCATAGTACGCCATTATTTTTTCCAGCTCAAGTAGTAGTTGCCGGCAGGTTGCATGAGCTGTTTCCAGAACTTACCTGTTTTCAAGAAAATTGCCAGCAAATACTGAGAGACAAAGCCAAGAAAAAGGCAATTTGTTTTCTCTCTGGAATGCTTTCATATCTCCCTTCCAAGATCTACTTTATATAGTCCTAGCTTCTGTGAGTTACGTGTAGGGCTTTAGAAGTTAATTTGCTCATAACAAGTAGAATATTTTCTGTGCAAATGCCATTGGCTTGGGTGCTAGGGATCCAGCTGCCAGGAGCATGGAGAACTTCCAGCTTGAATTAAACGGAGGAAAAGCAGAGCCTATACTTGAAGCACTTTTGGGCTGTGCACGTAATCTTCCAGGTGTGAGCTGCACGTGAACTGACAGGCTGTGCTCCACTTAAGCATGTGGATAGAGCTTGCCTTTTCCTGTCAGCTCCATCCTTGCAGCAGTATGGTGAGGCTCCAGAGAGAGCACAGCCAGAGAGCAGCCTCTGCACCTCTGAAGAGCCAACACATTAGCTTAACTTGTGTTTCAAGGGCCATTTTTCAGTGGCAAAGAATCAAAGCTCTGTACAGATGTCCCAGTTCTTAAATGAGTTATGAGCCAGGCTCTTCCCAGTGGTATCCGGTGACAAGACCAGAGGCATTGGGCACAAAGTGAGATGCAAGAAATCCCATTTAAAAACAGGAAAACTTTTTTTATTAGCATAAAGGCTATTGGATATTGGCACAGGTTGTCCAGAGGGTTTGTAGAGTCTTCATCCTGGGAGATATTCAGAAGCTATCTAAACATATTCCTGGGCAACTCTGCTTCAGCAGGGGCTGGGACTGGACAATCTCCAGAACTGTCTTCCAGCTTCAGCCACTCTGTAAGTCTATGAAGTTTTAGCAGCCAAACCCACGTGAAACACTGTCTGCTTTGTTTCTCCAGCCCTGACTACAAATAATGTAACAGACCAAGTTGGGCAGGTGTGTTGGTCTCCTTGAAGATAGGGAGGCTCTACAGAGGCATCTGGACAGGCCGGATTGATGGGCTGAGGCCAGTAATATGAAGTTCAACAGGGCCAAGTGCTGGGTCCTGCACTTGGGTCACAATAACGCCCTGCAATGCTACAGTCTTGGAGAGTGGCTGGAAGGCTGCCCAACAGAAAAGGCCCTGGGGGTGTTGATCGACAACTGGCTGAATATGAGCCAACAGTGTGCTCAGGTGGCCAAGAAGGCCAACAGCATCCTGGCTTGGATGAGAAACAGTGTGGCCAGCAGGACTAGGGCAGGGTTTTGTCCCCTTGTATTCAGCACTGATGAAGCTGTACCTCAAATACTGTGTTCAGTTTTGGGCCCCTGACTCCAGGAAGGACATTGAGGTGCTGGAGAATGTCCAAAGAAGGGCAACAAAGCTGGTGAAGGGTCTAGCACGCAAGTCTTCCAAGGAGCGGCTGAGGGAACTATGGTTGACTAGGCTGAAGAAAAGCCTCTGGAGAGACCTGAAAGGAGGCTGTATTGAGGTGTGATCAGTCTGTTCTCCCAAGTAACAAATGATAGGACAAGAGGAAATGGCCTCAGGATACACCATGGGACGTTTAGATCGGATATTAGGAAAAAAATTCTTCGCAGAAAGTGTTGCATAGCACTGGAACAAGCTGCCCAGGGAAGTGGTTGAGTCACCACACCTGGAGGTATTAAAAGACATGTAGATGGTTTAGTAGTGACCTGGCAGTGCTGGGCTAATGGTTGGACTTGATGATCTTGAAGGTCTCTTCCAACCAGAATAGTTCTGATATCGTGATTCTATACACAGATGCCTGGACTGCAGAGTCTTCAAGAAATTGTACCAGTGTTCATACAGTGCCCCTAATAAATCTCTTTGACACAGACAGTGGTAAGAAGAGCAACAGTTTGACCATAGTGCAGTCCATTTGAGAAGTACTTCAGAGCACTGTGAAAAAAACCCAACCCATCTGTGCAGTTAAAAACCCTGTTCTGTAGAAACAGAGGGAAGTAGTGTAGAAACACCGATGCTGACAGCAATAATTTGTGTGAAAATGCCGTGAAATACTGTCCATGCGTGACTCTGGTGCAGCTTGCCCTTCTTGTTATTTTTCCCTATGCAGAGCATAGACTGATCTGTTTTATTTTAAGACCTAAATTTTAAAATCTAAGTTTCAAATAAAATACGCTCAGGATTACATGACGTATGACTTCTCTGCCACATTTTCACAATCTGAATGGAAATTGGCATGCTCTTGTGCACTTTGAAACCCATCTCAGCCTGTTTAAAGGCTTGCAGGGAACTTGTAATGCGAGTACCTGTCTTACAGTCTTTTTCTGGTGCTCGAAGCTAGAAAATCTTGCTTGAACAAATAAAAAAAAAATACTACTATGAAGACTGATAAACTCTAGAATTAAGCAAAACTTCTGAGAATGAGAGAATCGTTAGATGTCTAATAATTGTGACTGGATTTGGATTTTTCCTCTTATAGCAAGGCAACATTTCTGGACAAGGTGATATGAGCTGTTACCAGCAACTGATTAATTTCCCCAAGATTATGGTCAGCTGTGTTTTAGTCCTTCATTAGTCTTAATATTATGTCTACAACTGTTTTCTCTTACCAAGATTACTGTTGACTTCAGGCTGTTTAGAAGGAGTAGCTCTTCACAACTGATGCGACTTGAGGAGACAAAATAAATCAAATCATCTTTCCGATATTTAGTTTGACCTAGTTGAAAAATAATCCTTGTCGGTGTTTTACCTCCAAGTGTGGAGAATGTGTAGGCCTGTGGTGGAAGAGAGATCTCTCCATGGCTCTGGGCAAGATTTGCTGTTGCTCTGTGTTTCCTCTCATTCTACTCCATAACTCTCAGTTATGCTCACACACTTGCACTTTTTTTTTGAATAATTTACAGCTACTAAACTTCTTGAAACATGGATCTCACTTAAATGATATGGTGTCTGTACTTCCTTCTCTTTAGGAATTTGATGGCATATCAGGATTAAAAAACAAGACAGATGTGTATATTGGAGGGGAGAAAAGGGAAGAATAGTGTAAGGGAAAAAGTAATTTCTCCTCTTCAAAACATTGTCATGAGAGTTGGAGGCTTCTGGACTGGAGATCTGTGAAAAGTTCATTATCCTACCTAAAATCTTACAGGCTTTCTCCTAGCTTGTATTTTACACTTGGAGGTCAATCTGTGCAAGAATCCCATCTCTGTAATTGCAGCAATTTTTCATCAAAACAGAGTATTTCCTACAGGTGTATCTGTTTTGGTGGAACTGTTTATTGGCAAATAAGAGAGAGAAATATTTTTACCCTCGTATCTGCAAAATAAAGCAGGGAAAGTGCCCCTGGCTGTAGAAAGGATTAATTTAAAATATGGTAGTTTGTGCTCAAACTTTTTTATCACAACTTGTTCTGTGCTTCTTAGGTCACAGAATACTGTACTATCAAAGACAATCTTTGTTTTAAAATCCAGATCTTAAAATATTCTTGAATTAAGAAGCTACTACTTATCAGTGCTTTCTGTTGATTTGTGAATGCATGCTGTGAAGGAATTTTTTTTAAAGAGAATTTTGCAAAGATTTTGTTTACAACAAGATTTTGTTTACAAATTGCCAAAAAATGGAAATGTCCTATTGAAAACACTTCTTTCATGTGAGTCAGAGCCTTCTATCCATCAATCTGGTTGTTGTTTTTTGTTTTTATTTTGAGATGATGTAAAAGTAATTGTTCAGTCCCAGGCTAAGTGAAGTCTTCACATGGAATTTCCTTCACAACTTTGTTTTTAAATGCAGAAGACAAAGCATATCTCCAGTGCCATGAAGGCCTTATGCTTTGAAACCACAGGCCATAGATAACAGAGAGAGATGTCAAAAAAATGTACTTATTTGATGTAGAACTGGTGCATGTCTTATAAGGCTGACATAGTGAGCAGTTCTCCTGAGAATCTTACTCAGGCTCTTCCTCCAGTTAAGATGATCTCAAATGGCTGGGTAAAGACAGCTATCTTAGAAGATACATGAAATGTTTTTTTAGTCTGGAATCATAATCCTGTAGTTACCTTGACAACTACCAGTGATATATAACTACATCATGTTTGCCTCTCCAGATGCCCTTTCAGACGGTCCTACAGACAGAATATAGATTTTTCTTTTTTTATTATTGACTTGAACCATATCTCTGGAAATACGCTATTCAGAAAGCAGCATCCTTTTCTTCGTATCCTCCTAGCAGGATAGAATAGTGTATTTGCCTTTGCTTGCAAAAGAGAACAACTTGTGCCCGTGTTCACATATTATTCAATTAACTGCCAAACGGTGACTTTTTGTATAAATGTGAAATTCAAATTGGTCCGTTTCTGTTAACCAACCTGGAAATATGCAGAGTTTAAGTCTGAATAAATCTTCAGTTTTAAGAAAGTTATGTCACCAAGGGTATAATTCTGCCTGTCCCCTCCTCAAGTGGCATGGGCCAGCAGAGCATGAAGTGTACACGGCATAGTGCTAGAGGAAGGGCATTAGAGAACAGCAACTTGGATTTGCTATATGAGGCAGAGCAGAGCTCTTCGTCTCAGTGAAGTCAAAAATAGAGAATGTAGGCTGATGTTCGCATTTATTGATGAGAATTTGGGCCCCAAGGTACATTAGGGACCAAATAACTGCTGGCTCCCACAGGCTATTCGGGCAGAAAATGGGTGGGAGATGGGCAGGACGTATCTGCAACAGCTTTGGGGAACCAGCTGGAGTGGGACTGAGAGGTCCTTCATCTTCTCTGAGTTCTTAGGTCTGCCTCCAGCCTCCTGGTGGGCTGGCTGTCCAGGCAGCAGCCTGGGACAGAGCCTGGGACCTCAGCCTTGTGTCCTGGCTATGCAGCCTTTAGTGTAGAGGTCTTACCTGGTCATTCTTCTGGTTAGATGAAGAGGAACTTTTCAGGTGATGTGAAGTGCTGATGCCAAATTTAACCTCTCAAGGGCGGTTCAGAAATACTGTTCTTAGGCTGTGTGAAAATCTAGCACGCTATATCCTTAGTCTCTTAAATGTAATTTTACCTTCTTTTCCGAAGGTAATATTTGGAAATAAAGCCTTGATTTTTTTTCTTCCAAAGTATTTGTATGGGGGTTATTTTCAGAAGCTGGATGCAAAAGGGCTAATCCCTCCCTTCAGCTAGAAGAGCGCTACCCACTAGACTCATGTTTAGGGATTTGTAAGCCAGCAGAACGAGGCCAGGATGGGGAATTTAATTAATTTCCTTCAGCCCACGATAAGAAGCATGTGCCATGGGGAGTTTGGATCCACTGCAGCATGGTGGTGCTTGAAGGACAATTACATAAGGAGTGGGTTGGAGCTGGAAGGAAAGAGGATGTTTGTAGGTCTGTCTCTGCCTGCTATCTGTCCTCTGCAGCCCAGTAGGGGATGGACCTGGGCGGTGCTCATCCTGCTGCCTGGCTTCATGGGCCCTTTCCACAAGCTACCATCGCAAACAACCAGAGAGGCCTTTTAAACCCCATCATAGTTTGGTAGTCACAGAGGATATAAATTAGTGTTGCTTTTCCTTTAGTTTCTTTTTAGCACTGGGTAAAATTATATGAAACTGATGATATAAGGAGAGTTCAGTCTCAGAGGGATTGTGTAAATTTACGCTACCAGCAATAAATTATTCTGTGACTTGAATAATAGATTTTTTATTGTTCACTTTTATTTTTAAAACTATGTGACAATTTCCTTGTTTTGCAGATTAATTTCAGATTTTGCAGATTAATTTTAGATAATCTTTCTTCTATATAGTTTACTGTTGGAGTTAAATAAAAATCAGCACCCTACTGCAGTGAAAGCTGTGAAAAGAATATATACGTAGGTGTTCAAAGAGCGGCTGAATTGGAGATGTAAAATGGGAGAAAATGGTGAAAAAAGAAAAACTAAAAGAGGCAGAATGATGGGAGAACAAACTATAACATAAATACCACATTCCTTATTCCATTTTCTTTTTGAATGGTCATATTTTTTTTAGTTTAGTCTTGAATTTAATTCAGAATAGACAGTTAAGACACTAACATGCAAGTTAAAAAGTGCAACAAAGCTCAGAGATACTAAGGAGTGAGAGGAAAGGGAGACTGAGGAGAAAAATGACACAAGGAGTAGAAAAAGATGAAAAAGCGTATGAAGACAAAGAAGAACCTGAAAAGAGGTTACAGCCAGGTTTGACGAAGCATAAGATCATATCCAGAAAATACAATGGGCAGGGGCTGGCTGGTTGTTTACCATGTATGCTAAGCAGACTCTGAGTAGATTAGCCCCTGAGGCGTGAACTGGAGTCAGTCCGTACTTCATGATTTTGTTGTTGGGAATTGCATTCATTGCATTAGCACAGCAGAGAAAGTCTGAGAGTCACGTCCCGGTTACCAGGAAAACAGCTTTCACTGCCATGCTGGCTTGCAAGGCACGAGCTGGGCTCATACAGTGTGAGCAAGGCCGGTGCTTTGCTTTCAGTCTCATCTATATCCCCCAGGCAGTATGTGAGAGGGTATTGGCTTTGTTCTAGCCCTCAGCTTACATATTTTGCCCTACCTTTCCATCAAGGAAAATTGAATGTTTTCCTTTCCATTCTGTATACTTAACTTTCCTCATCCTCTCTGAAGGTCTTCCAAAGCATTCAGCATTCCTGGCGTCACTGTATTTCCATCTCTGTCTCTCTCCTCTTTCTCCCTTTCTCTTTTCCTCTCCTCCTTCCCTCCCCCCCCCCCCCCCCCCCCCC
>VWZK01000494.1:419806-483242 GCA_013396935.1 Baryphthengus martii
GTCTGTTCATCTATTTTTCTTTTTAAGGAATGGGAAGTACAGCTGTGTAACACACATCTTGCTGTTTCATATTCTGTTTAAGATGCTATTTCTGTTCTCATTGGAGTTGCTTTGCAGCTTTTTTACATTCACTGGTTTACACACTGTAAGCAAGCAGTAAGTATCAATGTGAACAGCCTGTACTTTTATTGTGCCTTTTCATTTTCAATTTCAGAAATGATCCCAGGTTAATGGTGCTTGCATAGTCAGAAAAAAAAATGGAAATTTTTTAAAGGAACAGTGTGATTTTCTATTCTGTACGTTTCATTTAGTAAGCTAAGTTTTATTTAGTTTCTCTTTAGCTGGCTTCTGAGATGGAGTCATAAACCTACTGTTAACCAGGAAACCAAGCTTCTTCATTGATTTTATATAGGATTGGAAGAGTACACATGAATGGTTCAGATTGCATGATATCTTTTCTCTGGCAACTATTCTGTTAAACTAGTTTCAAAGCTGTCAAATTCAAAAACACAAAGTAAGAGTGACATATCCAGTGGGTGTTTGTGTCCTAGGAAGAGGTATCATGCTAGCCTTGGGAAAAGCCTATAAGATAGCTTCCATTATTATTCAACTGCAAACCAGAAAAAGAATAACTGAATCATTAAGCTGATTTTCTCTGAATGGGATGAAATAGCTCCTGATGGTTTTTTTCGCTCTTCCTGCCCTCTTTGTTCGAGTGTCTCCCTTGCTTCTGCATTCCCACTGAACTGTCCCTCCATCCTTTCCCCAAAACTTTCTTCTCAAATCCCAGTTGTATGCATTTCTAACTCTTTCTGGCTTCCTTTTTTTGTATCTCATAACTGCAAAGTCTGAGTTCTGATTGCCAAAGGCAAGGCAGAAATACGTGCCAGTGGGTATACACAGCCATTTAAAGGTATGAACTTAACCTCAAGTTATCCACCTATGTCATTCCATCACAGTTCCTTGGCAATGTAGATCTCTTTTTGCCTCTGATACAAGAACTGTTTGCTCATCCCTTGCCATCTGTCTGGACCAACACTGATATTGTCAGTCATTGTCTGCTTCTGTAGTTTATCAAGGAGAGCCCTTGAGTTACGCTGCAAGAAAGCAGTAGTGGGAAGGCTGGCTTGGCTGGAGGACCTCGCGTTTTGAAGCCCCTGAACCCTGCGTGTGCTGGTGTGTGCTCGAAGGAGCAGCGCTCTGCACGAGTTGCCATGTGAGAGTGTGCACCTGCACTGCCAGCTGCTGAGGAAATGCTGATGGATGGCAGCGCCTACTCCAAGTGCAGCTGGGCTGCTATGTTAACAGCTGATGACAAAGGCTGTCGGTTTAGGTAGGGGATCTCCCAGCTCTCAGAAAGGCTGAAGCATCTTAATAGACCAGAGGACTGTCAGGAGAAGGAATAAGCCTTGCTGAAGAGAGAAGGACCTGTGAAGGCCATCGTGTCTTTGCGTCACAGAGGTTCCCACTGCTACTAAGGGACTGGAGGCTCACACCACTTAGTTTATTTTGTAAAATCAGAAGTTGGAAGTGCATTACAGATCAACACCACCAAAGTTTTGAAGCCCTATTCGTTCTTTCCCCCCACCTCTTCTCTGGCAGATGCTGGCGTATGCATTTGAAGTGCTTCTATCAGCATATATTGACCCAGTTCTCAAGCATTAAAATCTGGGAAGTTCTTTTGGTGGTTTTGTTTTCATGCTGAACATGAACTGCAAGCAGGTAGAAACCTGTGAAACCACACTGGGGCTTTAGGAAGACAGAATAGAAAAAATTCCTTAACGTTACAGTTCTTTTCTTCATTATTTTTTTTTTCTCTTTTAAGGTTAACCTGTATCCCTCCCTGCTAGGGCCAAGCAACTGAAAAGCACCTCCTTAAAAAGTGAGCATTAAGGAAGATAAACATAATAATGTGGCCAGAGCAGACCTTGGCATTTATGCAGGACTGAGAAGAAATGTCAAGGATTCTACACCTAACAGTTTGTGTGGTTATATTCAATAATAAGAAACACAAAGCTACTTGATTATTGCATCTAAATATTTCTAACCCTGGTTTTGGGAGTATTATAGCCTTCTAAATGTTGGGGTTTGGGGCTGTAATTCCATCTCTTTTTGTAAACAATGGTGAACTTCCCATTGACTTCAATGCAATCAAAGATTCTACCTAATAATTCTGAACAGTACAATATATTTCTGTTTCTTTCAGTGTACTGCCTTCGTTAGAGACTTGCCCCAGATTTATCAGTGAATTGACTATTCCAACAATTCACCTGGAAAATTGCTTAGTGATGGCCCAGGAAGGCCAGGGTTTTGATCCCAGCTGGCCATCAATTTAGATATCAAGTCTCACAGCCTGTCAAAGCTGAATCACAATAGCTGTGCATCCAGGTGTTCTTACAACTATGCGTGTGTGCACTTACTACTAAAACCCCCACAATCTAAATTTCTCTGTTTCTTCAGTCAATAAGAACTTCAATTCAGCTACACTTTTTTAAATATGTACCTTGCAATACGTTTGTTTTCGATGAATTTACAGTTAAATGCAAGGATTTTTTTAAGGCTTCTACACCCTTATTTAGCCTGTATAGTGCTGAATAGTAGTGTGATTTCTGTATATGCTAGAGTTCATATATGCTAATCAGTCTGCTTAGAAAACACTGTGAAGCACTGGGCTCCAATTTGCAGGGAGAGTAGCCTGTAAAGGTTGGCCATTAGTTGAGTTCAGTCACCTTTCATCCACGTGTTGCCTGACAAAGAACTGGATTCTCTGTATCTTGTATTCCCAGTGCAATGAGTCTGAACCAGGCTTTTCTGTATTAAGGATGAATTCAAGCCAAAACTAGTTTATATAATGGCTGTTATCTTTTATGCATGGTAGTTACAGACAACAAGTCAAAGATCTTAGCTGCTTTATACTACCCCCCTCATACACACAGTTGCAGGCATTTTGCAACTGGTCTTGGTTTTGGCTGGGATAGAGTTAATTTTCTTCACAGTAGCTGGTGCAGTGCTGTTTTGGATTTAGTGTGAGAATAATGTTAGTAACTCACTGATGTTTTTAGTTGTTGCTGAGTAGTGTTTATACTAAGTCAGGAACTTTTTAGCTTCTCATGCCCTGCCAATGAGAAGGCTGGAGGGTCACAAGAAGTTAGAAGGGGACACAGCCAGGCCAGCTGACCAAAACTGGCCAAAGGAATATTCCATATCAAATAACATCATGCCCTATACATAACTAGTGGAAAAGCTGACTGGGGATTGCTGCTCGGGAACCAACTGGATGTCAGTTAGCAAGTGGTGAGCAACTGCATTGTGCCGCATTCATTTTGTACATTATAATTATTTTATTACCATTATTATTTTATTATTACTACCATTGTTGTTATTTTATTCCTTTTCTGTCCTATGAAGCTATCTTTACCTCAGCCCATGAATTTTTCTTTCTGATTCTCTCCTCCATACCACTGCGAGGGGGAGTGAGCGGCTGCATGGTGCTTAGTTCCCGGCTGGAGTTAAACAACAGTCCTTTAATGAGCTTCTTATTTTGAAGAGGTCATACTCATCCAGAATGTTGTTTATTTTTCTCCGCTCTCGTGCAGCACCTTGCACTTATCTGCAATCATTCCTCTGTGAAGTGTTGCCTAATTGTGTACATTTGCTTGGTCTTTCGGGAAATTCCTAACAAGCCGCCCAAGCTTTGGTTAAGCTAAATGTTTCTGTTTTGTCAGCAACTTTCACCACCTGTTTATTCATCCTGTTTTACAGAAAATTCATAGCACCTGGCACCTACCACTTGTTTGGGTACTAAGCAAATGAACCTCTACACTTCCCTTGAGAGTGCTCAGAACTGGCAGTAGGCAGAGGCAAGGACTCTGCTTCTGATGGACAGGGCCATTAGTCAGCCCTTAGACTCAGGTGCATAGAGAAGGTTTCTCCTTGGGGCCCAAATAAACCTGACACTGAAAACCTGAGTTGTTTTTTTTGTTTCGTTGTTTATATCTTTGTTTATGTAGTGGTGTATGCGCAGCACAGCAAATGCTCAAATAAAACAAACAAGCATGATTTGGAAAGGCCTTTGCCTCAAATAAACTCCAGCTTCTAATAACCCTTGTATTGAACTTTGTGGAACTGAAGAATGAATCTTGTAGGTGCAAAAGCAAGGTGCTGAAGGCACCAAGAAGGCAGCACTTTAGGATGCAAGCTGCTGCTGTGTAGCATCTTTGGACAGAGAGGGTGTTTTATTCAGGAGCCCTCCTATGTATTGCCTACCACAGTGTGTGGGTGTCAAGTCCCCTGAGAAGATGGAAGAGCAAGAGGTTAGACACAGAGCAATGGGAATGCTGCGTTGACTGACCAGAAGCCTTGTCTGGAAAGCGAAGCTAATTTTAAGTGAATGCAATAAAGAAGCACAGAGGAAAAAGATGGCTAATTTACGATTTTTTTTTTTTCTTTTTGTTGGAATAAGAGTAATCAGGGGAACATGAGTTGCCAACAAGAACATCTGAAAGGCTTTGTAAAGGTATTTGCGAATGCTGTGATATGTGCGTTTAACCTAGATATATTGAACTGAAAGAGTTGCAGATACTAGCATGAGCATAGAAAACTAGATAAATGCAAAAGTTTTGAGTTGCTCTTTCATGGGACATGTGATTTTTATCTCACAAGGGAGAGTTTTGAGAAACAGATCAAAGCTTTGAGAAGCAGTACTGGTGGAAGAGCTAGGAATAGCTGGATGACTGAATGCCAGCTGCAGTTGGAGTGCTGCTGGCTATATTGGACGTATTAACGGTATAAACATGGATCCTTCACCTTTTTTAGTATGATAAATAAATGATAGTTTATACTGAACCTTCAAATTCAATCTCAAGAGTGATTTAAATGGTTGACTAAAAGATGACTTCAATGTCTTGGTGCATTTTGTGAAAGTCTCAGAAACCAGAGGTGAAGCGTGGATGAGATACAGGAACAGTTTCTGAAAATGAGTAAAGGTTGGATTTTTTAATTACAAGCAGTTCAGCCTCTGAATCGATGAGTATGCTTTGTGCTTTGGACTTTTTTTTTTTAATGTACCATTTATTGTTGCAGTGCAGATCTAAAAGCTTCATTTGTGTAAGTGATTCAGGGAGAACTATAAATCAGGATTTATTTTGGCTAGAAATGAATCTCTTATGTAAGCGGAAAGTAAAGACTCATAAAGTGAGTAATATTTTGTTTCTTCAGTAATGTGTCAATATCAGCTTGTTTTTGGTAATTTCAGTCTTTCCAAATTCAATTTCAGCAGTCTTATGTATTTACTTACCTGTTTTAATTAAGAATTGGCAGGAATGAAAGAAAACAAAATTTCTTGTTTCTGAGATGATATGATCTTAATTGAGAATGCCTGGCTCTCACATTGTCATTGATCAGTTATTTTTGTGAATTATATCCAGGCACAAATAAGGAATATGCAATACTCCCCTGTGGCAATATCTAGCTAAGGGAGCTGAGAGAACCCAGGTGTTTTAACGAGGTGGTTTGAAAAAGCTCCAAAAATAGTATGTGGTTTTAGAATCCTTGGAGGAGGCAGAGGACAGCTTTCCAAACACCTGGACTCCTTGATCCAGCTGTAGGATAAGCTCTCCTGTCTAAGATGTTGCAGCATATTAATGTCTTTGCCATGCTTGAACAATGCCCACTTCTTTGTGGTGCAGCTTCAGAACAAAGACACAATATTTCTGTGCAGACCTCGTGCTCCAGAAAATATATACTTCCCTGTCTTTTTTCCTTCAAATCTGCGGATAAGACTTTGAAGGGCAGAAGTCTGGAGGACATGGGAAATAAAGAGGCTTTAACATGCTTTCGAGCTTCTGTGTCCTTATGAGTGCTCCCTCCAGTGCCACACACAGAGGAAAAAGTGCAGATACTTACCTAAGTAATGGTTTGATTTCTAACTCAAATGTAGTTTCTAAGTGGAGCCTTTCAAACTGTGTAGTGGTAATAGATCAGACATAAGCTGTGAGACGTTAAAATGTATAATGACAGAAGTGGGGATTTAGCTATGTTTTTGCTACTTTTTTCCACTCATCAATGCCTAATGAGTAGGGGTAAATCATGACAGGATATTGAGCAATGTAGAGACAAGTGGCATAAGAGACCAATGGGTACAGCTGTGTAGGAGGGAAAAAATGGGCACCAGCAAAGAAAGGGAAAAAAATACAGTTGTATCAGTGAACTAGGTTGATAAGTGCGTAATTTGAGCTTTTCCTTTCAACTTTGAAGTACACTATAAGCAAACTAATAAATTGTAAGGATTTGTAAGGAAAAAAACCCAATCATCCAATGTACCAAAAAAGTTGAACCCAATGAGGTGTAAGATAATATGATCAGCAGACCTTTCAACAGATCTTATGAGAAGAGAAAAAGAAGCCCCAGAACCATGTCTGATGCAGCTTAAGAAGACTCTATCATGTGCATTAAGTGGTTATTTGTTACCACTATTAAAAATTTGCCTGCTGTTGTCAGACCTAACTTCAGCTGTTTGAAATACCTAACTTGCATTGTTGAATCATGTTGTTCTTTTGTCTCTCAGATCAAAGAGCTTTGAACCTATTTAGAAATACTTAGACTCTATGGTACTAAGTTAAGTTGCTAATTATGCAGTACCTGCCCATGTCATGACTTTGGGTGATATATCCACATGGTCTTTTTGAGGCTGAGAAATATAATCTGTCCCAATTGTTTTTGCAGAGCTATGTGTAAACTAATTGACCTAGGAAGTGCCTCTGACTGGTGTCAACCTCGCCTCGTACAGAAGTGTGACAGAGGCATACATCAGTGCTGACCGTCATCTGATTTCTGCAGGGAGGAAATCTAGATACTCTGGAAGGCTAAGTTCTCCTAAGTTCTGGGTGATCTACAGCATGCTCCCACCAAGTGAATTGAACTGAAAGGGGTCATCAAGTCCAACCCATTGGGAACATGGGTGTTTTTTTAATTATTCCACAGGAAACAGAATAGGATAAAATACAGTTAATATATGTTGCATGAAAAATTATTGAGAGCCTTGTTTTTCTGAAATTTTAAGTTGGTGCTCAAGGGGTGAAAATCATATTTCAGTGTTACAAGAGCTGGAGATTTCTAGAGCTAGCAAGGTTTTTCTAGAGGGAGATATGCACTCTATAAGTTTGTACAAGCCATCTCATATACCCTTCTGCATCAAAACCTCAGTCTCATCTGGTGTAAAGTCTATAAACAAGATCATCCAGAGACAGCTTTTAGCTATGTTTGTTCTTAAGACATCAGGAACAAATATAGCATCAGGAGACGGATAGCATGGATCCCCTCCCCAGACTCTACCTCATTCACTTAGCAACAGATCCTTTTGCAAGGAAGGAACTCAAGCATACTTCATGTGATTTTGACTCCTTGAAAGAAATGAGACCTCTCATTACTTGGTGTAGTATCTCCTTTATGAGAAACAGTCCTTTCGGATAGCTGATGCTGGTTCAGTCCATCTAACCTCATCTACACTGTTGCTTAAAGTCAGTGACTGAGAAAGCCTTTGTGGACTCTATTGAGCAACTTGTGGTCTTCTTACTTGCTGAAATGTCGCTGAGGTATGCAACAGCTTGAACAGTTAGCATCTCTGCTGGGGGCTGGAAGCTGCTGGGAAATGCTGTGAGAAGCAGCAATAAAACTGATGGGCCAGATAAGCCCTCCTCCTGCTCAGTTCAGGTGGCAATCCACCATGCTGAAAGCAGTTCCTTCTGTGTTGCTGGGTCTTGCATGCCGCTACTGCACCTCACTGTTAGACGAGACTCGCCAGACCTGGTCCTGGGCAGTTGGAGTGCCCTTTGACAGGCCATGAAGAAATGAGGGAAACAGATATTGGTGCTGCCAGTGAGGATGAGATTAGGGACTTGAATGCGATCCCTTCTGCTCTTATGTGGTGTCTCCTGGCACTGCATGACTCACCTAGCCCACATCAGCCATTTGAGATTTGGTTGGTGTCACAGGGAAACATTTGACATGGTTATGATTTACCAGCAATTCAAGATTTATTAGTGGTGAGAGGTAGATCAAAAAGTTGAATTTCAGCAGCACTTAATGATTAACCAATTTTAAATTGACGAGGTGATTGAGCAGAATATGTTGTGATCAAAACAGTGACTTAACTACAAATTCAATGACAAGATTCACACTAACTTACTACAAGGTATCCTAAATCAAAGTATATGTATGTATGTATGTATGTATAGGTGTGGCCACATAACATACAACGATACAGACAGATAGAGTTATTTGGATTCAGTGGAATATATAGACAACCACACTCATGAAAGCAAAGTACTCAGGGGAGATGCTGGACACAGCCCCCTGAGATCCAGGAGAGGCCAAAGGGTCTTGCTTCAGGATCACTGTTTAGAGGATTTGAGATAATTTAATTTCATCAGGTATTTTTCCACTGAAATATTCTGGTACTTTCTACCGGTTGCGCAGAACCATAACTTGCTGAATTTTGAAGTTCTGATATCTCACCCATGTTGGCCATGACCCAGGTGCAGGTTTATTAAGCTGTCAGGAGGTGATCGATTCCCAAGTGGTAGGGAAAGCAGCACCGGGCTTGGGAAAGCAGGGGCCCAGCACACCAAGGAGATGCCTTAACCTTTTGGTCTGCTATCATTTTCAATCTGTGCCTGACTTACCTTAGGTTGCATGTGTCCCAGGAAGAGGAGGAATCTCATCAGGCCTTGAGGGACAGGGGCTGTACCACCACAGTTGAGTCCTCCAAGGTCTTCATCTACATACCTTCACTAGTGACAGGAGAGAGACTTGCACATCTAAAAGGCAATTCTCTCCACCTCAGACACCTCAGACACAGTAACTGGGGCTAGGCAGCTAACAGCTAGGCAGCTGTAGTTAACTGAGATCACCTCCCTTCTTTCTGTTCCTTTACTGCCATAGATAATTAATTCCTTTACTAGAAAGACAAGTGTTTGTTGGAATTAGCCAAACATCAGTTTAAAGATTACCAAGAAGATTTATATTGAAATATTTCAACAATTTCTGTCTGTTTGTAATAAAAGAATATTTATATTCTTTTTTTTTTTTCTCCCCACGTGGGATAAGAGAGAGAGTAATTTAACAAATAATACAACTACCACTTCTAGACAAACTCAGGAGATACTTCTGTTGCTGTAGCTGGCTTCAGTCCAGCAAAGCCATTAGTCGTGGGCAACTCTAACAAAAAGAAATCTGCTTAGCAACCCCTCCTTACGCTTTTTAAGGCATTGATCCTGTGTGCTGATCCATTTAGCCCATTGAACTGAAATATTTGAAGACCCACAAGGGAAATGCCACAACCTGGTTCAAGGTTATATTTACTAGCCTCTCCCCTGCCCCAACTCAAAATCAGCCAGGCAGATCTTTGCCCATCCCCAAAACCAAAGAGTTTTCCTGTTCTGCAGTTTCTGTGTGTTATATGCCAGCCCCCATCCAGCCCTATATGCTCTGGGCCCAGGTGAAATTTGTAGGTACTCAAACATGTCATCCCGAATTTGAGCCCAAACTAAACACAGGCATCACTGACAAGAAGAGAGCTAGTAGGTTTCTCTGGTGGTAACACTGCTGGGTCCTCCAAAGCATGAACGTTATTCCTAACAGGCACAGAAGGGCAGTCTTAATGTTTGTAATGTTAAGATTTTAATATTTTTTTTAGTTTCTGTTTTACTTCAGAGATGGGGAGTGAGGGTAATTTGGACCATTGAAAGGAACAGGAAAGGGCATGAAATCAGTTGTGCTATAGAGTAAATGGTTGAGACAAGGACCCATCAGAATTTTTCTATAGGTTTTCCAGTTTTAAATCTCTGTAACAGGAACACACCAGTGGATTCTGGAATTATTTTTTTCACGAATGTACTGGAATTATGCAGTGCAGTTTATACTTCTCTGTTTCTAGCGAACGCTTTTAGCTCCTCATGGGTCTTCTTACATGAGCTAGTGGAGAACCTTTTCTTTTCTCCATAGTGTTGATTGGTGTAGATGTGCCAGAGTACATGATCTGGGAGTTAAGACTGAAATTTTATTTTTTATGATTGTGTCTTCATTGCCTGAAATGTAAATTTTGTCTGTTCTACAGAGATTTGCACAGTGCTCTGTGTGTCTATACTTGCTGGTGAGGTGCCTATGAGTAGCATCAGTGTAACGCAAATGTGCCTCACCTTTCTCACTCCCCGTTTCATGCGGATGCTCCAGCATCACAGCAGTGCCATCTGCCCCTTCCGCGAGTGGAGGACCCTTTGCAGAAATGTTCCTTCTTATGTAAAGGTCACAGTCTGCCACCACCATGAACACTGCCTTCATCTATGAATAGTTCAACTGAAGCTATCTTTAAGCCAGACAGAAAAATAAATTGCTCACAGTGGAAAGAGCTCTTCAGCATGATCCATATTGCCTCAAGTGTAGCCCCTTGGGACTATTTATGTAGTGAGATACTCTTCACTGTGAATAGGAATGACAAAATCTGGCCCAGAGTTAGTTCCCCAAAAATGTAAATATAGAAACTGCCACAGAAACACGTGCAGGGGCACAGAAGTCTTTTTTCCACCCATGAGCTTTCCCAGTGAGGTTCCTATCTCAATAGAGTGACCGTGGCAGTTCAAAGCTTCACTAGTATTGCAGGTTGACAAGGATAAACACTGCTGATCCAGCTCAGGGAAGCAGGCAACTTGCTTCTGTAAAATTACACTTAGTAAAGCTTCTGGGGTTTGTGTAAGGTGTATCTGAATCAATCATATCTCAGTCATGAGAGGAAGAGGGCGATCATATGAGGAAGAGCAGCTATTTAGAATTAGAGAGTTACTTGATGAAGTGCACAAGCCATAAGTGCAGTAATCTGGAAATACTGACTGCTAGTTTTATTGTATTTCATAGACATTTGCAAAACACTGAAACCCAGAAAATATGAGTTTGATTTACTACATAGATACCAAACACCTGGTCCCTAATGTGGTCGGACGATCCAGGCTTTTGTGCAAGGGGCATTTCCTTGGCAGGCTGGGTTTCATCTTCCCTAGCTCAGCTGATAGCACACTGTGTATTCTCAGGCAAGTCAATTCCCAATTTACACTTCTTTCCATGCCCAGTAAACACTGGTCAGCGAGCAGGGGAAATCAGGCTGAGGTTTTCTGTGAGTGGAGAATTGAATTTCCTTGGCATAATGCTTGAGACCACTGACTTGGCCTTAAAAGCCAGGTGCTCTCATCTGCACAACATGAATTAGCTACAGTGATCTTTGCAAGTGGCGCCATAAGTAACAAAACTGCTGATCAGATTCGGGTATACAGTGCTGCTTTTAGGAGTATTAGTGTGCTTCTCTAGTAGTTTCATTGTGTTACACTCATTTTCAAGGGCTTGTTTCACCTTCTTTGTGCACCGTGTCCTTGCAGTGTACAACAGCTCCATCTTCATTTTTGTTTGCAACAGAATTTCTTTCTGTAGAAATACCTCTAGTGCTGGGGGAGAGAGGGAAGATTTTTGTTGTTGTTAACCTCACATAACTCTTCAAATCTTTCCCCCCTCATTTTTATTTTGTTTTATTTTTCCTGTGCTTTCCAGTGCCTATTACAGATCTCAGATGTCAAACAGCAGCAGCAGCTGGCTGCATGGCAGATCCCTTAGGCTGCAGCTGGGTGAACACTCCTGGACTTATTTTAGCTGTGTCATGTAGATGGTCTGCAGATTATTTCTCTGAGCTGTCGTGCTCATCAAGTGCCTCTAGCTTCTTTCTTTCCTTTTCTTAGTCTAGTAATACATGGAGCCTGAAAATTCAGCCTTGGAGAAATCTCTCATGTATTGCATACAGGGTCTCTGGATCAAAAGATGGCCTATGTGTGCTTTATTCCTTTTACATAACTGAATGATTCGATTAATAAATAATACCAAATATTCCCAATACAGTATTAGATATGGAGTGACTCTGTCCTTGAATACCCTGTATCGATGATAATAGCTCTCTTGTATGAAGATGAAAGGAGGAGTGTTCATTCAGGAAGTCCGTTCGCTCTCTTTAAAATTATGTACTCAGTGTCCAGATTGCTTGAATGGTACTTTCCTATTCATAAGTCAGTGTGAGTAGACTGATTGAATGTGAATGACAGAACAGAGCTTCAGATTTCCACAAAAGGGACAAGCTGAAATTAGAGTAAACTCTTAAGTAGAAGAGTGCGTGCACAATATACTTTATTACCTACAAAGGAACCTTAAAAGCAAATTACAATATCTTATTTTCCTTGCTGGACATATTTTTAGTTGCACCTGTGCTAATGAATGTTCCTTATTTGTTGTGCTGTACATTACATTTAACCAAATTCTTTTAGTAATGTGTTGCAGCACTGCCAGAACTGCCACTAGCATTGGTGAAATAACAACAAAGGTATTGTTTTGCTTTTAAATACAACATATATTTTGTAAAAGCGGTATATTTGAAAGTAAAGTATAATTTTAGGTATTCTCATTAAACTTTAGTATCCTTACTCAGGATCAATAAAGCCTTGACAGCTAAATTATTTCATCTCAGATTATTGGGACATATGCTTAAAGCTTCAAAGTAAAAATTTAAAATATCATTTACTAATAATTTACCTCTTCAGTACTGTTGAGAATATTAACCAACTTGAAACAGTTTATTCTGGAAACAGAATCACTCATTGACTCAGCCCCCTTCTTTCCCTTTTGGGCAACATTAAGAAAATAGGTTTCACCAAGTGCAGCAAATACACTTCCCTCTAAATGATCTAATCATTCCTTTATCTCACTTTTGTTTTCTCGAAATATTACCTGCAGCTAAAATGGAGGTGATTGTTGTAGTATTTGAGTCCCGTTCCTATTGCACCTTTCAAGAATTATTGATTGCGCTTGCAGACACAGTGCAGAGTCCAGCTCAGAGCTCCAGGAAAATGCAGAAATGACATGCAAAAGTAACTATTAGCTCACGGAATTTTCAGTGCAAATAAAGACAACTCCATTGGCACTTATTTTAAATCTAAAGCTTTATAATTGCTGAATTATGTCTTGTGTGCTATTTCTGGTCACCAGTGGTGTTCCTTGGAGCTCAGTGCTGGGACCACTCCTGTTTAATATCTTCATCAATCATCTTGATGAGTAGATTGAGAGAACCCTCAGTAAGTTTACAGATGACACCAAGTTAGGTGGGAGTGTTGATCTGCTTGAAGGTAGGAAGGCTTTTCAGAGGGACCTGGATAGGCTGGATTGATGGGCTGAGGCCAATCATATGAGTTTCAACAAGGCCAAGTCCTGCACATGGGCCACAACACCTCTATGCAACACTACAGACTTGGGGAGGAGTGGCTGGAAAGCTGCTCAGCAGAAAGGGACCTGGTGGTGTTGATCAACAGCCGTCTGAGCATGAGCCAGCAGTGTGCCCAGGTGGTCATGAAGGCCAACGGCATCCTGGACCGCATCAGTAATAGTGTGGCCAGCAAGACTAGAGAAGTGATTGTCCCACTGTACCCGGCACTGATGAGGCTGCACCTTGAGTACTCTGTTCAGTTTTGGGCGCCGTGGTATAAGAAAGGGCAATGAAGCTGGTGAAGGGCTTTGACAATAAGTTTTATGAGGAGCAGCTGGGGGAGCTGGGATTGTTTAGTCTGAAGAAAAGGAGGCTGAGGGGAGATCTTATCGCTCTCTACAACTACCTGAAAGGAGGTTTTAGAGAGGTGGGTCTTGGTGTCTCCTCACAAGTCACAACTGATAGGACAAGAGGAAATGGCATCAAGTTGCGCCAGAGGAGGTTTAGGTTGAACATTAAAAAAAACTTCAATACTGAAAAGGGTTATCAAAGACTGGAACAGGCTGCCCGGGGAAGTAGTTGAATCACTATCCCTGAGTATGTTTAAAAGCCATACAGATGTGGTGCTCAAGGATATGTTGTAGTAGTGGCCCTGGTAGAGTTAGTTAATGGTTGGACTTGTTTCTTGAAGGTCTTTTCCAACTATAGCAATTCTGTGATCTCTGAGTAGCGTGGTCATGTAGCCTTCACTTGTGTGGCTTCCTCTAGCTACTTCTGTGTAAGTCTAAATTCATCTTTCTATGTCTTACTCCCAGTTTTCAGCTTCCTTATAACACTTCAGATCTCCAAAGGACATTGCAAGGCAGGTGTCAATATATGTTGTTCACACTGAAGCTACTAATGCTTTTCTCTCTAGTGTAAAGATGCTTTTATTCTCCCTTCCTAAAGGATATAGTGTGCATTGATCAATGTTGATGCTTCCTCTTGAAACCACGCACAGTAAACCTGTCATGGTACTTCCTAATAGGACACTAGTCTGAGTGCATCCTTGATTTCTCTGTCCTTACTAGTCTAGAACAGAAAACTTTTATTTTTCTCTCGTCTTCCCAGCAGCTCTTCTTTACTTGTTGCAGTTCTGAAGGAGGCACTCAATGCAATTGTTGAGTTCCTTTAATCTCATTTTTTGTTTTTGTCAGTAAAGCTCCTGCTAGTCCTTTGTTATGCTTCCAGTTGGTCGAATTCCTCATTTTCAGTCTCACATGATTGATTGGTGAGATAGAGTAGCAAAACATCTTGACTGCTCTGAAACAGACTATTGGAAACCTGCAGAAACATTATCTGCTAAATGTTTCTTCATGCTCTGTTTCATGTCTTTCAGCAGAAGGCTTTGTTCCAAAAGCTCTTCCAAATTATCTTTTTTTTCTACCTTATTTTTGGATTATTTTTATCGGTTTCTTTCTGATTTGGCTACATTCAGGAGTTGCAGTTATAGCTAAAATGTTTGCAGATACTCTAGAAGCTTCATTCAACATGATAGCTTAGAGTCAGAAGTATTCTGCTTAGAAAAAAGGTGATACAGGAAACTTCTCCTGGGATTTTTTTCCTTGGTTTGTTTTTTTGTTTGGTTTTTTTTACCTTCTTCAGGTATAAATCATTCTGTATCCAAGCCTTATGCTGTAACTTGTTTTCAACTTGTCTAAACCGTCACCATCACTGACAATCACCATCAACTTTTTTTTCCCCTAAGTTTCTGATCATATTTGCTTCTACTTTAAGCTTTTGTGATACGAATTTGTCTGTTAATTTCCTTCAGCATTTTTTTCCATCTACCTGCTTCATCTTCTTCTCCTACCCAATTCCCTCTTTCCTTAAGCCCTACTTTCTTACATTGTATTATGTTACCCAGTCTAGGTCAATATGCACAACTTCCCTTGTGATTTCAACGGTTGTAATCTTTATCCTTCTTTTCTTTTCATTTTGTTTCTCTAAAGCCTCCCACTGAAGTAAATATACTTTTAACTATTGACTTCAGCACCAAGAATATCAAACGCCACATGCATCACTGTAGGACTGTTAGATATAGGATACTGAACTAGTTTGTGCTTTGCTTTGAAAATGCTTCTGATCATGCAGACTACTTCTGAGCTTACTCATGGAAATGCAGTACTAACAGCAGTTTGCCTGATGTCAGTGAAAACATATAAAAGAATGAAAATTTATAACAGAGAGATTTTCATTTAGTTCCCCCCCCACCCCATAAAGCATCATTGCAACACCATGAAATGATAGCGAGAGCTTGAATTTTATGTTCTGAAAGAAATTCCGGTATGCCAGAGATGCAAGATATGCAGTTCCAATGTGATATGTTAACCATAACATATTGAAATAGTTCTTCTGAAAGAACCCCCTACCACTACAGATGGAAATGTGGAGGAGATCCAACCTGGGGAGCATGTAAGACAAACTGTGATAACCCAACTTTCATGTTTTCATCGGAGGGAAGACTGTGTTTTGCATAAAACATCTGGAAACAGATAAGTGAGTTCTTCTGCTTGTGAACCTGTATTTCTTTAATGGTGCTAATATTGCACAAAGTCATATAGGAAATTATATAGAATTTCCTGTCTGAAGATGAAATGTAAATCACAATAGGAAAAAAAGCCAGCCAAGAAGAAGCATGTCATTAAGAGATGGCACTGAGCTTACTAATGTACACTTCTCTCAGTGAGGAAAAAGCTGGTTTTCCCTTCAAATCTTCTGGAAGGTGAAAGCCTAAAGGAAAACGTGTATCAAGTAAAAACATGGTACTTCTATTTGAGTGATAACAATGGTGTTAAACGCTGTATTAAAATTCTTGAATTGGAAGATAGTGCAGTGCTATGTTGTGACATGTCTCTGTTCCAATAAAATAGATTGAACCTGGGTTTGTATCTCAAATGCTACATAGCACTTCTGCAGCTTCTTGTAGAATTCAACCCATGTGTACCTGAAAAGTTCTTTTTTTCATGGCCTATGGATGTAGTAGATGATGATGAAATACTTCTCTAACCACAAAACCACAAGTATCTGCAACTCAAGGATTTATCTCTGGCCTGATGAGGGGAAAAGAAAATAAAGAAATTATTAAAATATTTCTGTGCATGACAGAACCAGTCATTCATGTGGCAGATACCACATTATCTATTCAACATACATTTGATTGCCTGGTGGGGTCCGGGGCTCCTGTGAGTGATAGTACCTGGGCAACAACTGACTGCTCCATCATAATTCTCCATTAAGACAAAGCCACAAAGCAAGGAAAAGCCTGGAGTTAATTTGAATAAAAGACAGAGAAAGCCATTGTGAGCTGCATTCCGTGACAGAGTCTTAATGTTGTGGAAAAATGCTAATTTGATCTGTTCGGTAATGTTGGTGAGCTTTCTAATGTCCTTCAATATTGCTCTGTATTTGCATTTTATCCATTTGAATTCTCTTCATATATAGTGACATATTTTCAGGTTATTTGGTCAGAGGTGACAGAAACAAAGAGGGAAATGCAACATGTACTGTGCACAGTAAAGGATGATGTCAGATAGCCATTTTTAAAGTATCATGAACAGGAAAACCTCTAGGCAAACTGCATTTTCTATTTGAAATTCTGAGTTGATTCTGCACAAACCCACAGTGTTGTATAGTAATTGTTTTCCTTTTCCTATATTTTCCTTTTTAATTTTTCAGTAAATAGTGAATCTTGTTAGCAATCTCGTATTTAATCACTTTCATAGAAATCAAAATCCCTCAGAATATGAAGCACTCCTTAGTGTAGCACTCCTTAGCATGTATTTTGTAATTAGCTGTAAAAGCTTATGTAATTAATTAAGTAGTTCATTTGTGAATGTGATATGTGTCTGTGTACATGAATCACAGACTCTTGCCCAGTGCCCATGGTAAGAAGTTCTCAGCTAATCAATTCCTATTCTGGAGCCTTTGAGCCTTCCAGTTAGCTCTAGTCAATCATCTAGAGAAATTTACCATGGTTAAGAGGTTGCTAAGTGCTACAAATTAAAATGATAGCATTTTTACAGTTGTATTGCATGTGCTGTCCATATTCACAACTACTAGCACAAGAATACAAGGAAAAACAAACCAACCGTGTCTTGACTAAAATATAATGTAATGACTACATTCATAGCTGAGTATGGTACAATCTAAGGAGAGCAGTATTTCTTCGTTTAGAACTGTTGCCTTCAAATCTGTGCGTCTGACTACATTTTTAAAAAATCTTTTATAGTATTAAGTAGCATTCACTACTCACAGGCCATAGCATGGCCAGAGACAAATTAGAGCCATTACAATTGTTTCCTACAACTGACAAGTCAGTGGAAAAAGCCTGTAGTGTCTGAGATGACAGAGTCTGAGGATGACACAGTCCAAGGATGACACAATCCAAGGATGACCAGCTTACATTGGCAACTTCTCCAAGTCATACTGGGGCGAGAAGAAAATACATGAAGGGAAGTTTTCATTAGAGGAAATACTCATCGTAGTTTCCACTAACAATATTACTCTAAACCTTCCTCTAGAGCCAGTATTTATTTGCATCTTAAGAGCCTCTGAAGTACTTGTTGATTTTCTAAAAAGGGAAATGAAAGAAGTCATCCTATCATCTGAAAAGCTCAGATGAACATGAAGTCACTATAGCCATGACTCCTGCTATCCTGCAAAGGACCATGTGCCCACTGGGGAGCTGTCAGATAACCATGACAACTCTAACTAGGTAGCAAAGTAGGGCTAGAAGTAATGTGCAGAGGAGTGAAAAGTCCAAAATGAACTCATTTTGTGGTGGATTTGCTTCCCCGAGCACTAAGACAGCCTGAAACTGGGGCTATGCCCTGCCCTGCCTAAATAGCACAACTAAGGCCTTATTTCTCTCATTTAGAAGATGGGTGTTCTTCATTAAGGCATGTTTGCTCATCTTAATAAGCTGTGTGAATCTTTTAAGTAGGGAGGCTTGACTTGAATTGATTTGCTTTGTTTAAACATGCTCTAGCTTTTGCTCATGTATATAGCTCATAAAAAATAAACCTGTTTGAGTTTAGCCCGGTATCCCGTAGTGATTACTTAGATGTGCTGTCATAGCCAAGAGCTTTGAGTCTAGGATTTTGTTGGCAGCTGTGCAGCTGCAGTAATTACAATGATATGAAAAACCGAACCACAATTTGAAAACCAAAAAGACTACTGCAACTCTTACGGTTGAGAGATTGCTGAGTAATGTCCATTCAATATATGTAGGTAAAATTCATGATGCTTTATTTTTTTTAAGCAATTAATGTGGATCAAATCTATTTCAGAAGCCATTCTCTAGTTTAAGCATGCAGGTAGGAGGTTTACTTGGCTGGTTTGTTTAACCAACCACTTGTCAAGTAGAAGTTTTAGTGAAATTAGTTTTGGCTAGTTAGTACTTACAAAAGCCTTTGAAGATATTTATTGCCGTATATTTGTTAGATTTTATTCATATGGGTTGAGGAACGGCATCCTATTGTCTCATAAGCAACTTCTCTGGTGAAAAATATTTCAACAACTTTTTGGACCTGTCAGCAGTACTTTTTTCTTGATCAGAGCCTACAAAGGCAGATTTATGGCTTGAATTTTCAATAGCTCCTGCCAGAGCAAGACACTGAATCCCCCTGAACACCGTGTGCTGTGAATTCTGATCTTTCACTAAGGCTGTCACATGTAATAATAGCAATGAAGAGCAATGTGAATCTGGCATGGACAGCTGAGGCCTTGATTCAGTCAGTGGGCATAAGAAACACTTTTTGACCCATCTCTGGCTGGAACACAGAGTCTAATATTCAACCAGTTCTCTGAGGTGGAATTTAATTTCTTAGTTGGGATTTCTTTCAATGGAAAAACAGCTAATTTGCTTAATTCAAATATACTTATTTATAAGATGCTATTTGCCCACTTTTTAAAGGTTTCTTCTTATTCCTATGATGGCAGCTAGAGATTGAAAGTACCAGCCTTTCACTGGAAAGTCTGCCTGTGAGCGTACCAAACTTGATTCCATTTGTGCAATTTATACTCTGTTCTTACTATAAATACTTGTTTAATACTTGGTTTAGATAATGTTGGATTTGAGAGAATGATGGCAGTGCAGGAGAAATGAATGTAATTTGAAAGCTGGATCCTTTTGTGGTTGATTGTAATGTATGAAAAAAAGAAAATTGATGTGCTATGGTGATCTGTAATCTTCTGAAAGAAGCGGTTGAAAAGCACAGCAAAGTCTGAGAATGCATCTTTTCTGAAAAAAAAAATCATGAGTCATATGACTGCTGCGTTTTTCTTTAACAAACAACTCTATATCTGATGTAATCAAAGAATTGAGAAAAATGACATTGCTGAATAATTTCTGGTAATTAGCTTAAACAGAGACAGATTTATGGAGGTGCATGCTATTTTGAGCAACCAGTAATTGTCTTAGCTGCACCTCACAGACAAACTTTGTCTTAAGTTTAACAGCAGGTTTGCCATCCTGTCTAACCAGGTTGTTTGGTAACCTTGAAGAGATGATTTTCTACTTTTGAGAAAATATTTGAAAGCTGTGGATACAACTCTTATGTATTTGGGCAATCAATCCGTTTTATTGCTTGGCTGCCTTCCCAGCTCCTGGTTGCTTTTACTACTTAATTTTGCATTGAACAAGCAAATAAATGTTCTAATCGTGTATAAAGAGAACTGTTTTGATTGTCATGTTTTGAATTCCTAACAACAGCTTAGAGTATTACAGCTATATCCTATCAGCATATTGTGGCAAGTCTTGTGAATTAATTTCAGTAATGAGTATGAGGAAAATGCCACTAAACCCTGCAGTACAGCTCTGACGTATTTTTCGTAGCTATTTCCTTGTAGTTTTCATCTAACAAGCATTCGTTTTCCTTGAAAAGGAGTTTCTTACTCTGTTCCCTAACAGCAGTATTTCCAAAAAATGTCAGTTTGCATTGCACTACAGCCTCTGTTGGTCTACCACAGTTTGGGTGTCTTAAGGGCAAAGGAGACTGTCAACATGTTTCATACCTGCTGACACAAGGAGCGAAGCGTCCTTTGCAGCAGAAGCAGGGTTCTTGTCCCACGCAGCACCCAGAGAGCTCACAGGTAGCATGAGGTGCAGCCGGTCAGGGCACTGCAGTGGGCACATGTGCCCAAGCAGGCAGAGCGCATCTTTAGTAGGGGTGCAGAAACTGCTCTGGGGAGCAATTATTTTACGAATAGTATCTGTAACTTCACTAGATTGAGTGTGAAAGGATGTATCATTCAGGCATTCCAAACTGAAATTTGCTGCGTTTCTCAGACACCTCCCCACAACAGCTGATGTTGGTTTATTTGGCGTTTTAATTCCTTGTCGCCTCCTCTCCTTTCAGTTGCTTCCCATCTTCTTCACGCTTGATCTCATGCCAAGTTGTATTACTTGGAAAAGCTCAATAAAAGTCTGGTCAACTGGTTCTGAGCTGTATGGAAAAATGGTATTGATGCAAAACACTGGCTAGAAAATGGTCTCTCCTGGTGTTTCATTGAAAGTGGTTGGCTTCTGGGGGGAGGAGAAGGTGGCTCCAGTTGGCAGAGTTACAGTTTGGCCTGGAAAAAAAAGAAAAAATCCTCTCACCCCCCAAATTACATACCTGTTAAATTACTTGCTTTGCATTAGAATAATTTCCCTGTTAATAAATTGGGGTAGCCCATAGGCCTCACAAAAGTAACTAGGCAAGTCCTTGACTTGCCTTAACTCTTCTTCTATGTACTCCCCTTAATTGTATGCATCAATCCCTTTTTTCCAACACCAAAACCCAACCCACCCCTAAAACAAAACTCGATAAAAAAAAAATGACCCTAAGATTAAGGAAATTGAGAACGCATTTGTGCAGTGCTGCACAAAATCAAAAGCGTAAGCAGCACATTAAAACCCTTATCTGTGAATATACATACCTCTTTAATGACACTCCAAAAATCAGACTGGATGCAACAAAATATATATGTGTGTACCTACCTGTGTGTATACAAACACATATAGGTATTGGAAAAACTGGGGAAAGTGTAAGGGTGGATCAAGGAAATGACTGAGTAAGTGGAGAAAGTGCCTTAGAGGGAAACTTAGGTGTTACCCAAGTATTTGCCAAGTGTATTTGCTTATGCACAATTCTACATCAAATTCCAGACCAGAGCCAGCTTGCATCTTGCCAGTTTACACCCCAGGCAAAAAAATCTGCGTTCAGTTTCTGTCAGACCCTGTACATTTTTTGTGGAATGACACAGTCCATTGTCATAAATTTTAAGAGAAAAAAATGCAAAAGGTACTAAAACAAAAGGGCTCTTCGCAGCAGAGGGGAAAAAAAAAAAGACATAACAAAAGCAATTAAGAACATTTTAAGGAGAGCAGAAAACCAATTGGTCATAATACAGCAGTTCTAATGGTTATAAAGGTGATTGTATGTGTGGTCTCCTGTGAAGACTGGAAGAAGATTTGAAAACTCAAGGTGGGAAGGGTATTATCTGTCCTAACTCGCTCAGTTGAAGATAGACAAGGTCAAATGAAATTCAGCTTTAATAATAAAGGTAATAAAACATAAAATAAAATAAATAGAATAACATTTCCAGCAGAGAAGGTTTTTTCATCTTGTCTAGGCTTAGATCAAAATAGTATACCTTTCTGAAATGTTTTCTGGTTCTGAAATATAAATCAATGAGCTCACTGAGTCACTGAAAGCTGTTATGACATAAATAAGAAAAGATAGACCAGGGTAGTTAGATGGATCAATGGGTTCTTAGGAAAAGAACAAAAGCTGGGGTAGATGAACAAGTAAATCAGTTTCATTTTTCAGCATCACAGTAGAAGTAGAATGACAGGCACAAAGAATGTACTCTCTTGTGGATCATTTTCGTTACATCTGGACACCCATTTTTACAGGAAATGGTACCATTGCAAGCTGCTACTCCTCAAGATACCTCTGACAATTGTAAAGCTGGGTAACTGATGTACTTTCTTAGTACTCATTAATTCCACATAACTGCTAGAAATTATGATAAAAAAAAAAATGAGAAGAGACTTGGAGGGGGGGATTTTTTTGTCGTACTTGTTTATTCTAATGATCTAGGCAAATATTCAGATTCCTGTCTGATACAGTCAATGAAGGAAGATAATCTTCTAGAGCTTCCCTTGAAAGATCCTACCATCATCTTCTGACCACAAGGAAACTGAAGTTCCTTTCCAGAGCTACATAGTTTCAGGACTGGAGTTTGCTGCCAGGAACTTGGCCTGGCCAGAGCAGCTACAGATCCACAGTATGCTGATTGTACCTGAGACAGTGCATCTGGAGCATTTTGATTCCTCTGGTTAGAGTGCAAGTCAAAAAGAGAGATGCAGCCCTCTGAGAGCTAGGTACTGTTTATATGTTATAGCAGGACTACACTTGAAAGAAGTTTCAAAATGATTTATTATCATTTACAAACGAAAAAAAAAAAAAAAAGAAGGAAAGAAAGAAAAAAAATAAAAAGAAAAAAACCTCTATTGCACACAAATCCAGACCAAAAAGCCCAACCCAAACCTCAGCCCTCTTCCTGTTTAGCTTTTCTCATAGTTTCTCGTGGCCACTTGAAGCATTTCTGAGATGAAGTTGTTCAAAACTTTCCTGTCTAATTTACTTTCTTCCAACTAATTCAAGTGCAATTAATTGCTGTTGTATTCTTCTCATGACTATAGCTGCCATGTATTTTATTTTTTTTATTCTTGCTGTGTTTTATCTGTTGTTTTTTTTCCCATTTATCTATTTGTTGTTGGTTTTTTTTTCATTTTCCATTTTCTCCATTTACCTCAAAATACAACCCTTTCTTCTCCCCTTACATTTTGCTTCCTACAAGCTCCAAAGATCTAACAAAGAAGAAGGGGCAGTGTGTTAAAATGTTGCTGTGATGTTTGGTGGTGACTTTTTCTATATGCTCTGTATGGAGGACAAAAGTGTTACTTAAATGTGAACTTTTCCAAGCCTGTCAGAGTTGATTTTTCCCTGGATTGGTATGATGAGACTTAAAAGAATTTTAGTGGCAGATTTTCTAGTGTGGCTTAGTTGAAAGTCTTGATAGTAAATTTTAAACATCTCAAACGAAGCTCTGCGTGGTGCAGTGAAATTCAGCAGAAGTATGCTGTGCTAATAAGCTGCAAACTGTTAGTACTAAGATGTTCTTTGTCTGTCTAGTATCAAAAGGCTTACCTGAGCCATAACATAAAATAAGTTTTCTGCTATAAAGTCGAAGCTCATCTGTTAAAAACAACTGAGGAAAACGAGGACATCAGTGAATTTGGTGTTATTAGGATGACTAAAGGTGACAAAGATAAGCTACTGCTGTAGCAGTTTAGGCTTTCATGTATGAAAAAATGATCCTAAGATGTATTTGATGGTGTATACCCAAAAGAAATTAGGAAACATCAATACCAACTTACTTTGAATTCCATCTAGAATACATGGTACTGTCCTGTTCTGTGTGTTCAACAAGGGGTAATACAAGCTGAAATAGAGAAGGCTTTCTGAGGTAAACAGAGAGTGTGCTTTAACAGAAAAAAAAAAAAACAGACTAAATGAACTTGGCTAGTTTTGTTCGAAAAAAAATGAATGTGAGAGAAGATGGCCTTGTTGTCTGTGTATATGTCAATGGGGCAAATAATAAAACCAGTACAAATATATTTACAATAAAAGACAATTTACAAAACCAATGCGGTATTAACTAGTCATGAATAGGTTTAGGCTAGAAGTTAGAAAAAGTTTCCCACCAGTAAGAAAAGTTGAGAAGTGAGATTATGGAACAGGCTTCCCCACAGGAGAAAAGAAGTACTTCTAAAGTAGAAACCGTTAAGTTTACGAAGGGATGTGACATGGTGCATGTGGACATACCCATGATTTGTGACAATCTGCTCACTCCATGCTTCTGAACTTTAACTGTAGATAGATTGCTTTACTGTATACAGTAAAATAAAAATCAGTCTTCCATCTCTTTTACTTTCTCTTCCATAAACTCAGACAAAACAATAAGGATTAGATAACATCTTTTATTGTTCATTATTGCAGTGATTTATATGACTCAACCAAGATTGGGGCTCCCTCGTGTAAATAGAAAGTGATTAAAGAACTTGCAATAAATAATTTACCACTGATTAAAGTAAATCAACCATTAAATCAATTTAGAAAATTGCCATTGTATTTCACACTTAAGAGTTCTTAATAATTATTGGTCACAGATCAATTTTTTGCATTTCAATAGAGAAAGAATTAATTACACATGTATATAATTATTTTGCTGTATTTTACCCTTCTTGATAAACTCTGGCAATTTTGCTTACAAAATTGTTTGAAACCTTGGGTTCAAGCAGCTCTCAAATACTCAAATAGCACTGAGTACTTTCCCCAGCTAATGCTACATTTTAATGGATCAAGGACAGAGACTGCTGGAATAAATGTGATAAGTGGCCAGGAAATAGCTCACAGGTTACAGAGATGTCTTTTGCATGGTCTGATGATTTTTTAATGCTTTTTCAAAATTTGTAATGGTTTTTTCCCACTACATCCTTTTCAGGTAGATTAGGTAGTGTGATATGAACTCTGAATTAGTAATTTTTCATTTCCATGATTTATTGTGAATCTGGTAGTCTTACCACTTGTTATTATAACAGACCAAGTACTTGTATGTGCCGAGCCATCTCCGTACGCATTGGCATGCTATCCACATCGCCTTGCAGAAATGCTGAGCTGTGAACAGATAGCTGAAAGTTGTAGCATTTGCCACACTAATGTGTCGTCATTTGCTTGCTTTGATGTTCTCGCACATGATAGCTCATCCTTTTGCTTCAAAGGGATCCCACTAAAGCGTAACTGCAGTAAGGGCCTACAGGAAACTCACTATTTGTAGAAAGAAATCACACTTTTTTCTGTGGCTCTTCTAATCTCATGGTGTTTTCAATCTATAAACCGTGTTGCATGATAATCTCTCCTGACTCACCTGCGTACTTAGGACAGGGTTTTTCATGACTAGTGGCTTTTCTGGAATTGTGTCTTACAAGCCTCTGCAGTCTGTGTTTTCCTTTCTGAGTGTTTGAAAGGAGCGAATTCTTCTCAAAATGTGAAAGTGGTAAGTTTTTCTCACTTGGGCAATACTAGAGCTTTTCCTGCTGTTTCTAGATGTTGAGTGATGTTGAGGAAAGTACATTTTTAAAACCCTTTTCTTATTGATTTATATACTAAGGAAATTAGGTTGGAATATCTCTGTATGATCCAGTGTACTTTTAAAGTTCCACTAAACCAGGTATGGTGTTTGACTTGCATTTGATTTTGGAGCTATGACATAGAACTTTGTATTAACACCCTGGATTTCCTTCTTTCGCTTTCCCTTTCCCATTCCCTTTCTCCTTTCCTTTTCTCTTTACTTTACACATTCTCGAGTTCCAAGTCTGACTGTTACTAACAGGTGGCTTTGTCAGAAGCTGACCACAGTATAACTGTAGGAGTATTCAGATAATCTCTGAGAAAACATGGATATATTCTTTACATTGTATAAGTACCAGCTGTAAGTTTCTTGTGTCAGTCATCAGTTTTGTCACTTCCACACTAATAACTTGATCTCATTTCCCCACTAGTAATTAAAACAAAATCTTACCAAAAATAAATAAAAAAAGGAATAAAGAAATAAAGTTTAGATGTTTCTGCCAGGAGTTAATGCATGACACACATTCTTCTTGAGATGCGTATTTCCACCCACTAGAAGGATTGCCCCCACTGTTTTGTAAAGTAACAGATGCATCCTCTTCCCTCTCCTTTGATTGAAAAGCTCCAGAAGACAGAATTCAGTTAGGAGAGATGTATAATTTATGCCCTCCCTTATTGTAAGCAGACCCAGATTTTAAAAAGGGACTAAAAGAATACAAGAATGCAGCTACAACAGAGGGAAATGGAGAAGTGATGCAGCAGAGGAAAGATGTTGCCCTGGATTTCTGCTTCAGGCTAAGCTATCCTGCCAGGTATTACTCAAAACACACCTCAACCGTGCTCCCAGGAAAAAAAAGGAACAGCATGAACTGGCCCCTCCTAAAACTGGATTCACTTCAGCCGCAAAGCAGAGTAGTCAGGAAACCAAGGGTAAAGGAGAATAAGAAACTGCTCTTCCTATGGGCAACCTAACTCTGTCAATCTACAGGAACATAGAAAGACTTCCTGCTCCAAGCATGGAGTACAAATGTGTTTTACTCATCTTTGTAGGTTAAACTTAACCTATATTTTTTGAAATGTCATCAGCAGTCACTTACATACCTTGATTACACACTCTCTGCCTTTTAATGGTTGCTGCTCACTCCAGCTGCAGAAAAAAAATACTGGCTGGATATTGTAGCTTCAATTGCCAGTAATAAAATAGGTGTCAGTATTGGTAATTCTCGGAAAAAAAAAAATCTTTTTTTTTTAAATCTTTGCTGATGTACATAGGTTTTTTGAGAGAGTTTTGAAAACAATCCTGTATTAAAGTATAAAATTATAGCTGTAAGTCACAGCTTAGGCAGAGGCATTGTAACTTCTGCTTATTTTAAGAAAATATATTTTAAAAGAGCAGTTGTCAAAATGGGGGTTGATTAGAGCTAAATAATGTAATAATTTGGAACAATGCAAGTCAAGCATTTTAAAGGATTTGTTTTCTATTAGAATTTTAAATCTTCTAAAAAGCATTACCAAGTGGTAACAAGTCCTTAACTCCTCAAAAACAAAATGATGTGGAAAGTGAATATTGGCCTCCAGCAAAATTACATTCTAAGTTGCCCAAATGTCTTAAATTTTTGCCTGTGCTCTCTTGCTCGGGCTTCCCTTTCTTCCTCAGTGACTTAGCTAAGGCAACAGCAAAGAGATGTCTTCAGAGAACAAGAATGCAGTTGTTTCCACAACTAGGACAGAAATATTCATGATCAATTTACCTTTTTCTTCTTGACTTTCAAAATAGTTTAATTAGAGAATGATGTTAGTGAGCCTGAAATCTTTCTGCTTCACCTTATTCTCTTTGGGAAGGTAATTTTAAAACAGAAATGAAGGCTGAATACTGTGGGAAGTCATCTACGCATACTGTTTGGATGTCTGTTATAGATATCTGTTCCTATCAAAAGGCAAATTACAACTTTCTCACTGTGAAGTTCGGAAACTTTGAAGACATCTCATTAGACAGATATTGAACCCTTTGGGTAGAGACAGATGAAACTCTGCCTGGATAATATCAGGTGGATTTCTGCTTAGGAAATACCAGTAAATTTGCAGTATATAAACCTAAATATTTATCCAAGGAGACACAGAAGAGAACAAAGACATTCTCCAGGGGTGTGAACAACCCTCCAGCCTTTTGGTTATCATGTAAGATAACTACCGTTGTCCTCCTTTCTCACCATAGGACAGGAAGATACAACTGTGGCCACACAAGTTTTCCACATTTCAAGATAACTAGCCACATGGAGAAGTACCATCTTTGTTTCTTGCTAACTTCCCTCAGCTGGTAGCTTGCCAAGCTGTGCTGTAGCTCATCAGGAAATTATAGGTTTGACTTGGAAATGAGTAACTGTAGGGTCAGGCCCTGTGTCATACAGGAGGTCAGAACATGACGTCTATGGGCTGGAACACTCCACTGGTCAGTTTAAGGGCACTGATCTGTCCGCTCCTCCCTGCAGGTGCGGCTTTTACTTTCTGCATCCCGCAATGTGGTACACAGGATCTAGCAGTGGCCTTGGTCTGCACACCAGTCCCTGGTACTAACTCTAAACATGGGGCATTATCACTGCTAGAAGCAGCCACTGCCTGTGAAAACAGGCTGCTCATTTCAGAAAGTGCAGTTAGTTAAAGGGACTGAGCTGAAAAGTAAAAATCACTGAACAGAATTATTCTGTTCTAACTCAAACCAGGACAAAACTACATCCTTGATGAGCTTTCTAGAAAGATTTTGGTTTCATTTCTTCCTAAAATATCATCCTTCTTTGATTCAGGTCAAGACTTATATTGTTTCCGGGCTCTTCCAGCTCTTCCATGCAGCAGTGCATAGCTCCACAGTGCTGTGCCTGTAACCTGCAGAGAGCTGCTGCCAGCAGCTGGGAATGGGATATGTTTCTCAGGAAAGCAGAAATTAATAGTTTGCTTTCTTCCTGAAAGAAGGTTTCTTCTGGAGAGCATGAAGATTGAGAGGAGAGGATGAGGGAAGATGAGGGAAATTGAGCAAGTGTGTATGAAGGATGACTGGATAGGGATTAATTCCTCCTTTGATGATTTTGAAGGCTGGGCAAAGGAAAATACCTAGATTTCTGCATCCATTAAAGCTGTCAGGACAAGCAATATACAGAAGTGGAGTTCTAATATTTCTAAGAGGCTGATATTCAGACGGTATTTCTGATCCAAACATCATTTATATGTTAAAGCTATTTCAGAGCCCAAGTGGCATCTGGACATTTGCCTCTTCACATCCACTAGCTACCACCATCGTTACAGTGCAGATGGCAGTATGTCTGCCTTGGGATACAACTTCTAACAGCGAGTGAAGGTCTGTAGTTGCCAGAAATTGAATTACCAACAGCCAAGGGTCTGAAAAAGTGGAAAAATTAAATAGAGATAAATCACAGAGCATTGATGGCTGCTATCCAAGGAGTCTGAAAGAACCAAACAACAAAGCGGCCAAGCTGCTAACCCAAATATATAATTTACCCTTAAATTAGTGCTCTACCTGCCCATTAAAAATGTGTTGTTCCAGAGCTGTATACGTAAGCAAATCTACTTCGATCTCAAAAATAGTGGTTGAGAAGACCTGTGTCACTTCTATGAAGCAGCTGGAGGAAACACATGGCCCTATTCTGGTGTGGGACGCCGGAGTTGGGTGATTGCTCCAAGTCTCGCTGCAGCCCTGCTTTTTTCTTCCCTCTCAGCAGAACTGACATATTTTTCCAAGAGGATGCTGAGTCATCTGCGTTGCCCTTTCCCAGGTGAGGGAGGGGAGGCAGTAAGGGGATCCACCACCCTACCCAGCGCTGGGATAGGTTGTACAATGCATGCCATGGACTTGAAAGCCAGATTCAGCCCTCTACAGATGCCATTTGAGCTGAGCCCTAAACACAAGCTTAAAGAGGCACTACGGTGAGTAAGAATCTGCTAAAAACAGGCAGTGTGGTTTTTATATGTTGCAGCATGCTGCACCCAAGTATCGCATCATGGCCTTTTGATCTTATAGTGCTGCTAATCTGGGGCTGTACAGCAATGCAAAATATATTCAAAAAGTAGCATTCAGATCCAGACCTGCTGTTAAAAGTAGTCTGCTAGAATAGTGTGCTCAATTGCATAAAAGTTATTCTCTGATTTCTTTCCCGGTATATGAGGGGTTATCTTCCCCCAGAAATGCTAGTTTGGCATTAAGCAGAAATCAAAAACCTTTACAAGTCCTCAGCTCCAGTATCCTACCAGTTGCAGTTCTCTACTCCTCTTCTTCATAGTCTCAGAATCACAACTATCACCATATTAGAAATAGTACTCTATGGTGAGGAGAATTCCGGGCTTCTTCATTAACCAAATGCCAATAATACATCAGAAAGTGTAGGAAGAATAATTTCATACATTATTAATTCCCTGCAGAGAACACAAAATTTAAAAGAGGCTTGTCTTTTAGAGTTTTTCTTAGGTAAGAGAATGGAAAAAAAGAATCCAATTCACCTATGTTGAGTTATACTTGTGTATAAGAAGACTAATGAAAATCTGTTTACTCACTCCCTCCTCTTAAAGGCTTTTCCCTGAAGGGTGTGCACCAGAGGAAAAAACAGTGCTGTGACTATTGCGTCAAAAAAGGCAGACTTTTCTATGTGCTGTTTGCTTCTTCCCCACTAACTAGGGAGCACATGCACCCAGAAGTAGATTCATACTCTTGTCATGCATTTAACAATGCTATCCATCTCTTCTCACCAATCCAGCAAGCTCAGCTGCCATCACTCTAGTACAACTGACGCATTGCTCTGTACCTTGCACCCCTTCTGCAGGTGAGAATTTCAGATCTGGAGTATTTCACCAACACTTTTTAAAAATTAGTTTAGCTGATGAAATTATCTCCAGAAAGTTCAAAGATTGAATAAGATTGTAAAGACTTACCTGTATAGGTAGTCCTTTCTCTAGCGTTGGCGTAAAGGGCAGTGGTAAAGACTCATGCACAAACCTGATTTTTGAACAAGAGAAAGACTTAAGTATCCAGTTTTTGTTCACATGGTACCTTCCCGGAGCCGTGCCTTTAGAAAAGGTATTTTGTTTTACTTTGCTTGAAAAAAAGAAAATTCTTTGTTCAGGAAATGAAAATTTCTTTTGTGCCGTTAAAAGTATCTGTTTCTTTCCTAAATAGTCCACAAATGAGAGTAAACCCTTTCCAGCTAGACATAACCTTCCCAAGGATTTTTATTCTATGGAAATGAAGAATTTCCACAAACTATCTAATGAAAATGCTTAGCAGCATTTTGATACTGGGAAATACACAGGATGCACATTCCTAAGAGTAAGAATTACTCAGATATCCAAAAGTCAGTTTGTCCTCAAGAAGAATGTAAATAGCAGAAGCACTGAATATTGAGATGGAGGAGAAAAGCCTTGCTTAGTGATTTGGGTGTATGTTGCCTGAAGTTCCAGGTCAGCATTAGCAGGGAACTGCTATGAAAGATAATTGCTCTAAAGTCCCATCACTATATAGGGACGCTACATTAGACTGATTATATTAAAAGTTCTTGAGGACCAGCGAGGGAGGTGGATGAGAAGAATAGCAAAGTAACAAAATAGGACTGGGGTAGGAGGGAGAGATCTAAAGTTTCCTAAAGATGAATTCACCTCAAATTTAAAACCCAACCCATTTCTTATATGAATACATCCCTAAAAATAATCAGAAAACCTTATTTGTATAGAAGTAAAAAGAGAAAGGAGGTGAAGTCCAGGGAGCAGGGCAGCCTGTGAAATAGCAGTCAAGAGAATCTGGTTCTATTCTTGGTACTTTATTCTTCAACTCTTCTATATCCTATCATTTTGAGAGCTGTGTGATTTATAGAGCAGGAGCAAAACTGCCAGTTCTCACCTGTGATGCATAGCTATGCTGTCATTATTTTAGAAATTATAATGTCTTGCAGTTTGCTTAAGCTCAGTCTGTTGTGTTCATGTATGTACATAGCGACCCCAAACCCAACCACTACAATTATCGTCACTTTCTTTGACTTTGTCCATTAGAGCGTGCAACAATATCTCATTTTTTATGTTGAAAAGTCAACAGTTATTTCAGTAGCATTCAGAATATGAAACAAATTTAAACACTCCCTGCAAGATTCCTTGTCTTTTTCCAGAATTAATTTTCTTTGTGTTACCCAGCTATCTGTGAGCCTTTGGCAAGATACTCCTGGAAGTTTTCACTCTTTTTTTCCCTAATCTTGAGTATGGTGAATAACACTGAGTCATCTGCATGCATGCCCAGGTCTCTGATTTTCCTCTCATTCTCCGCTCATTATTAATTGAAACTGCATGCTGGGATTCAAATCACCTATTTTTTGAGGTTTATAATGCAGAGTTTTAAATCTGAGTCAGTGTCCCCAAGCTCCCTTTGCAGTCTGTGGAGAGGAATAAACAGTTGTAGGACATGATTCATCTCATCTTAAACTAGATTTGTGAAACAGGTCAGATGAATCATATCTTAGAAGCCCTCTACAGACCTAAGCTTGCTTAAGCATGAAAGAGAAACAGCCTAGTGTCAAATCAGGAGAAAGGAAAAAAGTCAGCCTATGCATCCTGATTCTTGAAGGAGTGGGAAAAAATGACAACATTTGTACCTGAGGTTATTTATGTTCCTTTACCATAACCCAGCTGACATCCCAGGTACAGGTTGGCACGAGCCAGGAAAAGCAGTTGCACCAGCAGACCTGTGTGGATGGAGCAAAAAGGAGCAGGGATGTCAGCGGAGAGCAGCCACCCCACTGGGTGTTCAGAAACTAGGTTAGCTGTGAGTAACCTGGCCCTAAAGCTTCACCACTAGTGAAACGGGCCGCTCTTTCATCTTGCATCTTCTCCACCCCTGCTGCCTGCTCCCACTGCCTCCCCTCTGCCAGCTCTGCTGCCTCTGCTGCCACAAGGGAGTAGTGAATTGCTGATCTGTGTGAAGACTATCTCCAAAGAAAGAGAAGGAGGAGAAAAAAAAGGTTGATTGCAGCTGGATCTGCGAGCTGCTTGAGCTTTGCTTGTGGATGCTAGGACTGACACGGGAGAAAAGTAGAAAACTTCAGCAGAAAGGGAAGGTAGTATTTGCAGAAGTATGTGTTATGGATAGTTCCCATGTCTAGAGCAAAAGATGATGTATTCTGGACAACTCAAAGTTACTCTTGCCCAGAGCTTGGACATATTATTTCCTTCTTCTTTGTTTTATTTCCTTTGACTCTGAAAGGTTTTTGTTCTTGAAGTGCTACAAAGAGACACTATCAGCCTCTCTGTGCTACCTCAGAGGGTGTAGAGCAGAATATTTGCTGAGGTGTTTTCGTGGTAATACCGAAGCTTATTACAAACGTACTTCTTCACACTGGAGGTTTTTATTTTGGTGGTTTTGAAATGGTAAGCAGCTATACTTAGAAAATGCATGCTCTTTTGAGGAAATGTAACCAATGGAAGATTGGTTGTTTGGCCAATGGAAGAATTGTTTTGCCATCATATAATGATTCTCTATTATTAAAGTCTGGCCATGAGTTGAAAGTTGATTTCATGTATGAAATATCTAGATAGTGTACTGACAAACAGTCCTATTGGAAGGAATTTTTTTGTTCAGATTTCCAAGTCTATGTTACATATTGGCTTATGGAAAGAAGCTGCTGCATGGCAGACTAGAACATGCTGGTTGAATTCTGAATTTTGAATGAAACCTTTGATACTTGCCATAAAAGAGCACAGAAGGTCTTAACCTATTTTTCAAAATCAGTAATAGCAGGTAAAATTTAAAAGACTGAAGGTTACAAGCCAGTTCACATCTCTTGACAATTACATCCATGAGAGGACAGGAGAAACCAGACCTGCACCAACGATGACCAAGTGGCCTAGATCAGTTCTGGGCCACTGTGGGAACTTGCCTATCACCAGCACTGACTATTTCAAGTCCAAAAGCAGGCTAATTGGGTTTGAGGGTTCATTTCTGTATCAACTAAACCAAATAGTCTGTTCTGCAGGTACTATGGCTCTAGGAGGACCTGTAATTAAGGTAACCCTGTTTTAGCAAATCCATGACTTTCTGAGCAGCCTCTTCTTCACTGAAGCTCGTGTTGATTCTCTCTCCAAAATTAATACATTGGGAATGTGAGGGCTCCTTTTGTGTTTTATAAGGTGAAGAAAGTAGACTTTCACTTTAAAAAATAAATACATTAGAGAGGATGAGAGAAGCAAGATTTCAGGGTGTAATGATATAAGCAAGGTAGCTAATTTGAAACTAAATTGAATTTGTTAGGGTTTGGCTAGCATAGAGAAAATGTTTTGAATATATAAATTATATTTGCTTGTGAACAGTAAGCTGTTCATATAGAAAAGAAATTCTGCAAGTCAAGAGGGAAACAGATCAAGAGAAGTGCTGCTGCGCGTTTTAGTGAGAGTACATGTCTAATCAAATATTCTGGAAAAGAAGTCTGTCAGCAAAAGATCTCTGGGCCTTTTTTTGTCCTCAGTAGTACTCTTTCATATCACAGAATCACAGAATCTCAGAAGGGTAGGGATTGGAAGGAACCTCTGGAAATCACCTAGTCCAACCACCCTGCTAAAGCAGTTTTACCTAGGTCAGGTTGCACAGGATCATGTCCAGGTGGGTTTTGAATATCTCCAGAGAAGATTTCACTCTGGGCAGCCTGTTCCATCACCCTCACAGTAAAGTTTTCCTCATGTTTAGATCCCCTCTCAGTCTTTTCTTCTGCAGGCTAAACAGCCCCAGATTCCTCACCCTTTCCTCTTAAGAGTAATGTTCCAGTCCCCTAATATCTTGGTAGCCTCTGCTGGACTCTCTCCAGTAGTTCCTTGTCTCCCTTGAGCTTGGGAGCCCAGAACTGGACACAGTACTCCAGATATGGCCTCATCAGGGCAGAGTAGTTAATGCACCCCAGGATACTACTGGCCTTCTTAGCCAAAAGAGCACACTGCTGGCTCATAGTTAAATTGTTGTCCACCAGGACTGCCAGGCCTTTCTCCATGAAACTGCTTCCCGGCAGGTCACCTCTTAACCTATACTGGTGCGGGAAATTATTCCCTCCAAGGTGCAGGACCCTAGTCTTGCCTTTTTTGAACTTCATTAGGTCCCTCTCCACCCAACTCTCCAGTCTGTCCAGGTCTTGCTGAATGGGAGCGCAGCTCTGGTGTGTCAGCCACGCCTCCCAGCTTTGTATCATCAGCAAACTTGCTGAGGGCGCATTCCATCCCTTCATCCTGATCGTTGGTGAAAATGTTGAACAAGACTGGATCCAGGACTGACCCCTAGAGAACAGCGTTAGCTACAGTCCTCCAACTAGACTCTGTGCCAATGATCACAACCCTCTGAGCTCTGTCCTTCAGCCAGTTCTCAATCCACCTCACTGTCCATTCATCTAACCCACACTTCCTAAGCTTACCTATGAGGATGTTCTGGGAGACAGTGTCAAAAGCCTTCCTGAAGTCACAACAGACAACATCCACTGCTCTCTCTTCATCTACCCAACCAGTCATGCCGTCATAGAAGGCTATCACCTTGGTCAAACATGTTTTCCTGTTGTTGAATACATGTTGACCAGTCCTGATAACCTTCTTTTACTCCACGTGCTTAGCAGTGACCTCCAGAATGAGCTGTTCCATCACCTTTCCAGGGATGGAGGTGAGGCTGACTGGTCTGTAATTTTCTGCAGTCTTGCTTCTTGCTCTTTTTGAAGGCTGGAGTGGCATTGACTTTGCCCCAGTCCTCAGGCATCTCTACAGTTCTTCATGATCTTTCAGAGATGATGGAGAGTGACATAGCAACATCATCCATCTCCCTCAGTACTCATGAGTGCATCCCACCGGGGCCCTTGGATTTGTGGATGTTCAATTAGCCTAAATTATCTATAACCCTATCCTCATTGACCAAGGAGAAACCTTCCTTTCTCCAGACTTTCTATTTTACCTCAAGAGACTGGGACTCTGAGGGCCAGCCTTAGCAGTAAAAACTGAAGCAAAGGAGGCATTCAGTTACTCTGCCTTCGCTGTGTCCTCTGTCACCAGGGCACCCACCTCATTCAGCAGCGGGATCGCATTTTCTCTAGTCTTCCTTTTACCACTTATGTACTTGAAGCAGACCTTATTGTTGTTCTTGACATCCTTTGACAGATGTAATTCCAAGTCTTCCTCGTTGTATTCCTGCATATGCATATATATGTCCTTGGTCATCAAATTATACAAGTGAAGAGATGTCTTAATTTTTAAGCTACACAGCCCAAGATGAATTGGGAATGTACAAGTCCAGAGTTGAGAAACTGGAAACAAATGATAGCTCCATATACTTTGCAGAATTATATCAGTTTAAATCAACTGAGGACTCAGAATCATTTCTAGGAAGACTCATGCTCCTAGCTTTCTCTGAAGTACATTTTCATTTTGTCATCTTGTAAAAGCCTTGCTGACTTTTATCTTCTTTAATAGCTTGACTCTCTATTACTTCCAAACAGCCTTTTATGTGAATTTCATTCCCAATGGAAAGTGTCAATATGAGGACGCTGTAGTGTGTGTGTCACATATGTGGCATACATTTTCAGATTTTAAATGAGATATAATTCATAGTGTAGAGGTAAGCCACCATAAAGAGTAAATGTCATCCAAGAAGAAAAAGAAACATATCTGCAATTCACAAAATATAGTAATAAAATGTAATATAAAAATCTGTTCACCAGGGAGCAAGAGGAAAATACATATAAAAGTATATACAATCATAGAATCACAGACTCAGAGAATAGTTTGGTTTGGAAGGGACCTTTAAAGGTCGTCTAGTCATTATTACTGCAATGGGAGTAATAATGGTAATAAGGGTATTCTAAACCATCTTCTCTTCTGTCCATAAATAATTAATCTTTAGATGCTCACTGTGAGCTCTTCTGTCCCCATGTGGCAGAGGGAATTTACCTGGTCCTGTCCTCTTGGGTTTGATTCCTGTAGAGGGAATAAAAAAGACATAGCCATTAATGAGATGAAGGCTGCCTTCCTCAATCCTGGAAAAGAGATATGAGAAACATCTCCACTGCAACACACTTTTATTGCCAAACATCAGGCCCAGAGTGGAACTGGTGTGGACGCGTCATTTTCCCACCATTTCTCCATAGAGCTCTAAAAGGTCCTGTGAGGAGCCAAAATTGTATTTCCTTTCAACCTGTGTGAAGGCACACACGTAGATCGAAATAACAACAGAAGGCGTTCCGAAAACAGCTGTTCAGTGGCGTGGAAACAAAGTCTTCTCATAACAACAAGGGAGAATATCGGAGGACTCTGTCTCTATGTAGTCAGAAACCTGGATGATGAGCACCTGAACTCATGAGGAGGACAAAGGAGATGGTATCTAATTTCCAGCAAGCATATGAGGAAATTTTGTATGTATCTATTGTTGCATTTACTATTCTAAAAAAAGCAAAGCCTCCCTAGTCAATAATCTGGAGGAAGTTCTACCCGCAGGAAGCTGAGATAACTTTTCTCACCCTGAGACCTAGCTATGGATCCCACTGCTCTTGTCCTGATGCCACCACCTCCTAAGGTTACTCTTCTGACAAACTGATAGCAGCTTATTTCTTTTCAAGCCGTGTCCCTGCTGAACAGAAAATGTCAAATATTACACAGGAAACACTACCTGCAAGTCTGGAAAATCCATAGCATGCTATGTCTTGTAGGCCTTCTGATAAAATAGTAGTATTTTTAAATAACATCCTACCTGGTGGTGCAGTTAGCAGGGTCACACATGAGCATTTCTGTCACTTTACATGGACTGCCTCCTTTTTTTGTGCTGCTTTTACATCCCAGTGCTCTGGCAACATGATCTGCGAAGCTGTGCAGGGGGCTCTCGAGTGACGAGCTGATATTTTGGCAGTGGTTGGAACTGGTGGTAGTGGTGGAACTCAAATGCTGTTCATACCCTGGAATTTTGGTTATTTTGATTAACCACTGTGGTGTTTGTTGAATTTAGAAAGTTAAAGGATCACTGAACTAGGCTACACACTTCTCTTGTGGAAGTTGAAAGTAGCTAAGCCAGACTGCTCAATTTCTAAGAGCAAATAACTTTTTTATTTTACTTTTTCACCTCTGAAACCTCTGAAAAAGAAGACATCGCTTAGAAAGCTGAAGATATTTTTCCCCGTTTTTCTTTGTACAACGGGTTAAGGCTACATGATTAAGAAGTGGCACCATGAATAGCCCTATTTTTTACAATAGCAGACAATGTCCAAACCATACCAAGTAAGAAAAAAAAAACACGTAAATTTCTAATACTCACTCAATGTGACTTTCTGTTTATGTTGTGAACACCAGTGCAGAGCTCTTTTTTTTACTGAATAGGCTGGAGAATGACACTTGGAGGCTCTTCACAAAGACTAGCATTAGGCAAAGGAAGCTAATCTCTTTTGACTGCCTTTAAAGATTATGGCACTTGAATGGATGACTCTGAGTAAGAGCAGCTGAATGGGGGTGCTCTTGCTTGCCTTCTGGAACTCTGGAGACAAACTACATTAACTAAAGTTGTGAGTGTATCTTTTAATGACCGTACCCAAACCGTATGTCTTTAAATATGCTGACTGTTTTGATCTGTGGTACTGCACACACATACTTGGCCAGATGGATATGTTCCATCTGTCTTTTTCTTCAGTGGCATATCACAAGCATGAGCTTGAACCATAAATCTGAGCTAGAGTTAGCCATGGTTTATTACTTCTATTAATAGTCTATGAAAGATTGTTGGTCTGAAAAAAATGCCACAAAATTATTCAGACTAATAAAGGACAGAGGATAAGACTAAGGGAAACTTGTAAAATGCCCAACAGGCTACGCCCAGCACTTTGGTCCACAATTGCGTGCTTAATATAGTTTGAAGTATCAGGAGCCAAAGTTCTGCAAGTTGTCATCATAACCACAGCTGGAATTAAGGGTCAACCACTGTTACGGGTACATTTGCACATATTAGATTTTTTTTATGCATTAATGAATTTAATATTTAATTCCTGTGAATCTTGGCTGCTAATGCAGAATAGGGGAGATTCTGGAGTGCTTATGGTGTAGAAACCAGAGAGGTCATCGGTTGCATAAGAACAGGAGCATGGTATAAACAGGAGATGCTGTGCTTGCAGCATTTATGATGACTTGTCTCTCATTGTGGTCAATATGCAATTGGCCAGTACACACCTTATTTACCTGTAGATTTTGTTTGGTTTTGTTTTCCTAGAACTGCTTTTAAAGTAAGTATTTTATAGTCTTGAATAGCATGCAATGTTCTGTCATCATGCACATCTGAGCAGAATTTGCATGGCAGCCCTTGTATTAATCCTAGACAACGTACAAAAATTCTGTTAACAGGAATTATGTTCTGCAAATGGGGGCTTGTGTGCTTCTGCACATACACAACTGGTAGGATGATAAACTACAGCAGCCTCAGACCGCTTTTGCAATTTTCACTCACAGCGTTGTCACATAGCAGCCAGTTTTGAGCTCAGCTTGTCAGAATTTCCAGCTGGACAGAAGTTCATTCCCCTCCCTTGGCAGCCCTGTTTTGATTGAGAATGGCTTTTGTTTTGGCTGGACGATTTGTAAGCAGTTGAGCAGACCTTGCTGAGAAAATGAGTTGATGCTGGGACGCCTTACTTTGGGGAGAGAAGAGCACAGGGGAAGGGAGATTACAAGCTGGTCTCTGAAGAGTGGATCAGCCAAAGCCACTGTTTATTAGTGTTAACAGGGACAGTGCAGTGACAAAAGGGAAGGAGGCTCCAGTCAGTATTGCTTTATGTCTTTTCCTTCTCCCAGTTCATGGTTTTTCTCTCCTGGGGTTTGCTCTACTTCATTTCCACCTGCCACCTTGCTGACAGAGCTTTGCTAGGTCTGCAGTGCAGCATCTTTCAGCTAGTAGATATTTGCCTCTGTAAGAGTGCTTTCTGTTAAAAAACCTTGCTGTTGCACTGTCCAGGTGCTCAGAAGCATACTCAGTTCTTTCATGAGCAGGACAACATTTCTCCTTACTGCTGTGCAGATGTCAAAGGATAACTCTGTGAGGCAGAATAGCAGATGAGAGGCCAAATTCCACAGTTCCCCTGTGAAGATATGGGAACTAGAGAACAACGCACCTGTGTGAAATTTTTGCAAACGTGTTTTTGAGCATGAGTATGTGACTACTAAGCACCATTTTTTTTATACTTTATCTAGTAACTGTTCCTTGTGCCTTGCTGGAGAAGTAACTCTTCCTCCTGGTGTCTTCAGACACTGGATAGACAGTTGGCAAATAGGAACTGGCGAAGCAATCCTTTCATAAGTCCTCTTTCCACCATGAACTACAAATTCTCATCTCCCTGCTGTACTTGGCAGAGTTGCAGCTTTCCCTAGAATGGATCTCTTGCTTTATTCTGTTATTTTTGGGTTTTTGGGGTTTTTTTTTGTTGTTTTTTATTATTGTGTTTTTAACACAATGACAGTGAAAACATGATGGAAAACTGCTTTGGCATAAGTAGTCACAGAAAGTTGACTCTGACGTGATTTCTGATGAAGTGGAGCTGTAGCTGTCTATAATAATTTCAAGATGACAAATTAGATATGAATGCAGAAAAAGTGGTAGTTGGTAGGTGGCCTCCATCTCATCTTAATGTGATCTAAATCAAATCTAAATGACATAGTCTTTGCAGGACCCCAGACATTACATTTTCCTGTATTCAGCTGGTCAGTGAATATCTTAGAAGTTACAGTCCCTGATCATTCACTGCAATACTTGTCCATTCTTTTTGCTTCTGAGCTTTCCTTCCGTGGTAGGCCAAAATTCTCAATTCACGCTTTTTGAGTCCCATGATACAGAGAGAGAAGAAAGGAACAACCAGATTGAACTGTGCTGGCATGGAAAGCAAAGGAAGGGAACTCTAGATGTTAAAAAGAAAAATGTGCTGATTATATGAAGAAGCAGATGGACAGAAATGGGAAAGTTGACCCTGAGTGGGAGTGTGAGCACTCAGGGGCTGTGTCAGGCTGTACAAACACTGGGCCTCCTCCTGGCTTCTGTGGGGCTCATGGTATCAGAGAGCTCTACAGGAGCCACCAGATGCCCTATCCTTCAGTTACTCTGACCAAGCGAGCAGAAGGTGCAGAGTGCAGGAACAGGCACTCAGTGATGCCTCAGAGGTCCTCAGTGTTGTCAGGTGTGGTTAGCCAGCGTGGCTTCACATGATTCCTATGGCCTTCTTGAGGAACAGCCAGCAAAATGTCATGCTGACTTCTCTGCTACTGGAAAGGTGCTGCAGCAGGCAGATACGTGTTTGAAAGAAAGCAATCAGGCAAAGCAGCAATGGTAGCACCATCATGTACGTATCTTTTCATATGTGGATGATGTAAGTTACTCTAGCTGTCTTTTCGACAATGACGCCCCTTTTATATTTTATTACCTAATAACTTTCTGACAACTGTGTCATTGAATTCTAATAAGATAGTAGTAAAATATTTTAAACAGTGACTATTTTAGCCAGTCTCAGACAACTATGTATTTACTTGCTTTCATTGGAAAGATTATTTAGATAAGAGTATGGGACACATCTGGTAGAAGAAAGAAATACTGGCATGTCTGTCATTATAGAAGTACCTGAAAGTAAGGAGTAATATAGGAGAAGGAGAGATAATATGGGACAGAGTTAGAAATTAAAATATTTCAGTAGTATTAGCTACAGAAATCCTGTATGTGGATTCTACTCCCCATTTATGTTCTTAATAGCATACAGAAAATCAAAGGAATGGGTTAGTTTTGAAGACCTATTATATTATTAAACTCAAAAGCAAAATGACTACTATTGTCAACTATTAGGTACTTTAATTTGAAGTCTATTGGCAGACGAACCTGAAAGATAAGTAACATATGTAAATATTAATTTTCGCATGCTTCAGTTTGCTTACTGATACTACAGACATTTTTTTTTGCTTGTACCTATCCTCTACAGAAAATCTTTTGCTATCTTTTCTGAAGACTGGTTCAACTCACATTGCTAGCTCAAGTTCATACTTGGTCATTTGCTCACATTATTAAATGCTTGTCTGTATTAATTAAGACACTTATAAAATCAACATGCTTAGTATATATGTGCATGCTTCAAAATATTCTAGAAACGAACCATTGTCCTTAGCTTCTAACTGCGTAATTCTTCAATACACCAGTAAAAAAAAATTAAATATTTGGACCATGGGACAAAGAAGAAACTTGGCAGCTGTTCAGGGCACTGCCACTGACTCAGCACCCGACTCAGAGCCGTGTTTTGGCACTCTTTCTCGAGTGGAACGGCAGCTCGGTCGGCACGGTGCTTGCACCAGTGAAACCGCCTCTCTGGCAAAGAGCTGCCATGCACGAATAAGCACAAACAAGAACTCTGGCCATTAATGTTTCTGCCCTGTGAGCAAAAAGAAAAGTTTGGGGGTTGATTCGTTTGTTTGTTTTCCTTTCCAAAGCATGTTCTGATCTTTTGATGGCAAGTGCTTTACAAATACTGAATACGATGACATGCTTCCCAAGTAAGCAAGTAAATAAGCTTAGTAATGATAGCCTTGACCTAATATGCTGTTAGTCTCAGCATTGTACAGTCATAACGAAAGACAGTATTCACTCTGAAAAACTACAAAATTAAGGGAGGGACCATCAGACAGAGGTAGCAAAAAGTTAATTCCCAGAAAGGATGAGATTGCATCAGTCAGGCTGAAAAGCACTCACCTTGGCACATTGATTATCTAATCACCATTGCTGTTGGCAATGCAGAAAAAGACAATTTCAAGGTCAGATGAGGGCAAAGATTAAAATTTAGCTTAGTCAATGTTCTCATAGGCCTTCTTGTCTTGCACATCTGGTGGAATTAGCAAAATCAAGGAGAGTCAATAATGTTGCCATAGTCCATATGGGTAATGAACAAGTGTTTGGACCCTGCACTGTACCAAGATGAATATTTTGTATTAAAGGGGACTCCTCCATTAGCAGCATGAGTGGCTGCATCCTAACAAGGTGATCATGCTGTCCCTCATCTCTATCCTTAATGAGCTGCCTGGACAAGTGGAGCAATGACAGAGTCAGCAGAAAGCTTTGCCTAGGTCTTTACTCCATTCATTGTTGTGCTAGTTACTAATAAGTTAGTACAACCAGGTTTTGTGTATCTGAGCAATTACAGTGCCGTTCATGTGGTTTTATATAGCTGCCGGGCCACAAGAGGAATGACCTGAACAGCTCTCTTCATTTACAAGAGTTAATAACCTTTGCATTTCCTTACTACTCCAGATGCAGGACATCAGTGAAATTAAGCAAAACTGCAAACCTCCTAAAGGTCTGTAGGGAGCTCAAGAAATTGTTCAATGTTATTCATGGATCAGTGTTGTTGAAATGGTATGCCTTTACAGCCATTTTGAAAAAAAAAAAATGTACTTACATTATCTTAAAACTGGAATCTAAACACTTAAAAATAAATAAATAAAATGGAAAAGGCCACTGAGTAATTTCAGAGGACTAATACTGTCTAGGTTCAAAATATATAAGGATTATTAAAGCCCCAGACTGTAAAACTGAAAGGGACTGAAGGAGATGTTCTCCAGTAAATGATTTTAATAACAACTGTGATTGTCTTTTGTTACTTATCTTGCTGTTGTGCCTGCAGGCCTTCCTAAACTCTTATTGTACAGACATACTGTAAAGAGGCATTATAGTTCACAGCAGGATAAAACAGTTTGGTGAATATTCACTGATGGACTGGGGAAGAAAAGTAAGAGGAAAGGTCTCTTGTTGCTGCCTGCATTAGAGCCTGTTTACTCAGTGGTTTAATGTTCCTGTCAGAAAGGCTTTCTTTAGCATGTGTGAAGAACTGTACATCTTTAATTTTCCCTTCTTTCAAAGGCTGTTTTTTTCATAAGAAGAGGTGGGTGAAACCATGGGCAAGGAAGGGGGTGGCTGTTCCTTCTGGGGGTGCACAAGGGAGCAGTCCTTGGGCCATGGAGTGGGAGGGCAGAGAGGAGCACGGAAAACACGCTGAGGATCTGAAGCCCCAGTCCTCAGCTGTGGTGGCCAAAACCATCCTGGGGACTGGACATCTGTGCAGAGGTTGCCACAGCTTGGGAAATCTGGAACCGAACAGTAAAGTCTCACTCTGCAAGGACACAGTGAGCAAAGGGAGCATGCTTTATACAGCCATCACCTTTCTTTCTGCTGGACTTAGTCACTGGAGGTTGCTTAGTACTGTCTGACTTTCTGAAGTTGAAGCACCTTCTGATCTTTCTTAGAAAACTCACTTTATTGAAGAGGTTTAGGCAAATCTGCCTCAGAGCCCTAGTGTACTGGGTCTGTCTGGAGTGCTGTTGGCAACATCTAGTTGACTTGGAGTCCCACCATGACATGCATCAAACCAGAAGATTCACATTTTCTTGCTTAAAACATAGCTAACACTGAAACAAACCAAAAGCCTGGCATGCAATATGTATGCTTTTTAAAAAGCTAAAAGAAGTGGATGAGGTCACACTTTTCTTTCTCTTTCCCCTTTGCAGAGTTTCTAAAGAATTTGGATTGTTTGTGTGGGGATGGCAACTGCTGTTGGGGAGGGGAACACCACTTGTTTTCACTTTATAGCCCTGGTTGCAGCTGTCCTTCAAGGCAAGGCAAGCAATGAAGCAGTGATGTAAAAGTCAGGGGCTGAAAGCTGAACAACTGCAACAGGAAGAGAATTTTCAGACCTGATGGGTTTAATATTATTGAGAATTTAAGTATTTTTTTTTTTTTAATTTTTATTTTAATTAATTTGTTTTGTAGAGTTCTAGTAAAGTTCGATAGCTGACTAATGCTTTGGGCAAAGGATGATTTTGTTAGAGACATGTATTCTTTGGAGCAAAAGCTTCAAAGTGTTAAATGTATTTTGAGACACTGACACCTTGCCCTTTGATGAACGTTTTTGACATAGGCAGACTTCTGGACTCCTACCCCTGCCACCCTGCTCCTTGACTGACATCAGTGGCATAGGCAGGATTCCACCCACAGCATATATGTGAGGTATGATCCTCGCAAATCACAATGCCATTGCTGGAGCCAAGGGGCAGCATCACTCTTTAACTGCATTCAAAAGGTGTTCACATGACTGGGTGTTGCTGCCAGATGACCTTAACACCAACTGTCCACCAGATCCATGATATCACTTACGATGCCATGTTTGCTATCAGTAATTGGGTGAGTTGTCATGAAAACAAAAAAGTTTTGGTTTATAATATGTTGTCAGACTCCATCACTGTTTGGACCACAGACACTCAGCAGATAATCTGGCAAAAAACATAGGGCGGCATATTTGGCATTAGAAACACAGGTGCCCAATGTGACTGCTCCTCTACCCATTTGAATTCCAGCTGCCATATCTTGGATCATCTCAGCGCTGATGATCTGTAGCCCCCTCTTCCTTAAATGGTAGCCACAGTAAAAACAGTAGGACTAGGATATTTTTGCTCTATTTGATACCCTCTTCACCTTCTGATAGCAGCATTCCTCATACTTGCTCTGTGAAGAATCAATAGCTTAAAAATAGAAATTAAGGAAAGAAAGAGAAAGAAGAAACCTTCTGAGACCAGCTTCATCCATAATTTTCAAAAGCCTGGTTTATTTGTATGCTCTTTACTTTCCTGGTGATATTATCACAGGAGTCCTTGTTGATGTCTATAAGTTTGCTTTTATATCTTTGTAACTCACTTACCTGTGGTTTTGTTCATCTCCTCTTCTCTTCCAGTGGAGTTTTTATACTGTGATTTGGCTTCCATGAAGTCTATACGGCAATTTGTGCAGCAGTTTAAAGCAAAGAATTGTCCGCTCCATGTCCTGGTAAATAATGGTGAGTTCTGCTTTTCTCTTCACATATCTGTAGTGGAAGATGTGACAAATGGGGCTCTTGTCTATCACTTCAGATTTCAAATTTATTATCTAAACCATACCACAGGTTGCAATATGGCTACATTAACAAGGATGTCTTTCTAGGAGTTAAACTGTGGGGTTTTTGAGTTTGTCAGCTGAGCAGACTGAACACTTCAGTGCCACCCCCTGCCCGTGATATTATTGCGAGTTTTGTTTCATTGATGTGTTTTTCAGCTCTCCAACACTAAAAATTATGGGATTTTTTCAAGAATCTGAGTATCCCTAGTAACAATTTTTTAAAAGGACTTGAAAGCTATGCTTTATGGCTGTAGAAAACCTGTCCTTTCACCTTTATTTACTTTCTCTCCTCTTACATTTTCCTTGTATGAACATATGCATTTACTGTGGCTCCTGGTGAGCTGGGTTGAGGGGATTATCCATCTGAAATGTAATTGCGCAATTATCCAGAGACCTCAGAGCAGTCACTGCTTAGATCAAGGTGCTGCTGGAAAATCGTCCATAAAGCTGAGTCCTCAGTGGTCAGAGAACAAATTAAAAGGACAACATTTCAACATTTATCTTGCATTCAAACAGTTATCAAATTAATCTCATTACTCTTAGGGATTTTAACTTCTGTTATTCACATAATTGCCATCTAACTATTCTTTAAAACCACAGAATTTTTGGAAACCAGCCCATACAGTAATTGCCCTCTGAAAATCATGCATGCTCTGCATGCACTTTCCTAAAGGGGAATTTTCACCTGTCTGTTTAACTAGGGGAGAAACCCGCCAGCAACAATCTAGGCTTCTTTTAGAAGTTTTCTGCTGTTAAATGCTGCTGTTCTGGTTTTCCCAATTATTTGCATGTATTTTTGTTAAGATATCCCAAAGAACATTTTCTGTTTTCCTGTGTACCCTTCAGTCCTAGTGATGGCAAACGTGCTGTAAATGAAGGAGTTTGTTACATTTGTTGATGCCTTAAATTGCTCTCAGTAATGCAAGCAAATATTGCAATAAAAATTCAAGAGTATTTTATTTCCTGATTGATATGAAACATTCATGAAATGTTCAATTAAATGTTCATTTTTATATGATTAGTCAAAAAAGCTATCATTATTATTTTAATTGCACAATAAGTAAGGGTAGAGAATATTTAATCCTGGTTACAAAATCTTTCCAGTTTTACATACCTACTTTTAAGGATGCAGAGTACAAACTGTAACACAGGTGGGAACAACAGTATTTGTAAAAACAGCATTTTGTTGAAAAAAGGGTTTGGGGATCTATGTACCTGTCAGGCATCCCCTGCCCTCCACCAGTTATCTGCACGAGCAGTCAAGACTGTGTCTCAGAGACTTGAGGACAGCTTGGGGAAGACATAATGGGGCTGAACAAACAGCACTTTTGGGAAATCCTCTTGAATAAAGGATTTTATTCTGCCTTAGCAGCTGCTGGAGCAGGATTCAGTTAAATATGTCTTCTTAATCAAGAAACAAAGTTATATGAAAATAGATCTCCTAATGTGCCTCATATAGTTCGAGACCAAAAAGTATAGGTCCAAAGCTTCTTTAAAGAAAGCAGCTTGAAACTAGTGTTTGCCTGAATGAGTCTATGTTTTCATGACCTACAAGAAGGGGATTTGATTTCACTTACACTTGGTTGCCAAATACCGTTGGCAAGAGGTATCTGTTGTTTGAGAAAATGCTATCAGAAACTACAATGAAATGAATGGTCCAACTTTGCTTTTTGCTGAATCTTTAACAAAATCACAGAAGTGATCATGTCCAAAGCTGCTGTAAAGACTCCCGTATAATTAGGTTAGTCTCTGACCATTATCTGCCAAGTTACCAGCCTCCAGTTCTGAAAGCTCTTTCCTGTGGGTTTTTTTTTCAGTCCTTTTTGATTGCTTTTGTAAATAATCTGTAGCATTTAGTTCTGTTACTAGTTTCATAGTGAAAGCCCCAGTGATTTCTTTGGTACACAAGAGGAAAGTGGATATGCCTAATGGATTAGAAATGGCCTGATGCAAAAACCTTTGAACAGCTTCTCTTGACTTTCTGTCAGCGTTGAGCACATGCAAGACAAATGCTGACATTTGGGCTCCCTGGTAGTCTTTTCCTTTTCCCTTTCCCTTTCTCTTTCCTTTTTTTATCCTTTTTTGTTTTTTCACTGTAATGCAACGCACTAACATTCAGTCCATCATGGTCTGTGGGTCTGGAGGCACTACTCACTCAAAAGCCTCATCACAGTTGCCAGCTCCACCTGCGTGATGCCCCGGACACAACTTGGGTGTCTGAAAGAGGGCAATGCTTCCAATATTTAAATGTCTGATAGGAATGAGTTGTTGGGCATGTTGTCAGTGAGTGAGTATGCTTTCTGACAGAAAAATCTGGTTAATAGGAATGCATTTTGCATAACTGTTAGATGTCATGCAGGACATCTTATCATGATATGGTAGACTTTCTTACGTCTCAGTGTATGCATCTAGAATAGTAAGTTTCTTAGCATCAGCCAGTACTTTCACGTTTCTTACAGATCTCAAAGGCCTAGTGTTCTTGATATGAAGGGGTATTTTCATTTTTTCACATATGGGGAAGAGCCTGTGGGCCAGGCAGATTTTCAGGTCACTGGTGATTTTTGAAACTGTATCTCCATCACTTGCTCTCCGTCACCTGCCTAGCTCAAGCATCTAGTTGGAATTTATATTAATGCTAAATTCCTGAGTTTCAAAATATTCTCCTAGAGCTAGACACCCAGATCACACAAAAATTTCAGTAGGTAGATTTAGGTATCCAACTAATTCAGGCTCTTTAAGAAAACTTACGTGAACATTTAAGGTGCTCAAAATGGAGATTAGTACACTAGAGTCATCTCCTCTCTTTTTGCTATAGCTGATTTTAGCATATACATTTAACTTTCTAATTTCTAATTTAAAAGGAAAAATTTGGTTGAATGCACATATTATTTCAGCTGACAAATAAAAGCCTGCTTTCTGCCTCAGTAATGTGCATGCTCAGCTCTTGGTCTTTAAAATAAACAAAACATATTAAACATGCAAATAGAGTATTACATAAACTTTTTTAAAAAAAAATATAATGTGCTAGTGTTGAGAAGAGAAAAATGCTGTGACACAGAAAGCAAATTTGCTTTTCTGTGGGAAAAAAAAAAGCTAAATAGCTGAGCTATGAGCCACAGAAATGGATGCAGTACAAGCAGTTTAGGAAACTTTAATCTGACAGAAGGTCAGAAGAGTATGTCTTCTAGTCCACTAATTAGCAATTGAGTGCCAATTTTTTGGTTTTGTTTTTGAAAAGAACTATGTCTATGTACAGTTGAAAAACATTTAGCAAATTACAGTATGTAGACTAGTGTAATTATTTAATACATTCATCAAAATAGTATTGCTCTTAAGACACATTGTAAAGTCTGTTATCTTCCTGTGGTTGCAAAAGAAACAGACAGTAAAGCACTTCATAAAATTCCACCATCATTAGTCTCTGTTTCATGCAAGAGAGGCTTTTTCTAACTCAGAGTCAGTCATTTTCTCTGTGTGCTGGAAATGTTTTTCAACACCTTATAGTTAATGTTTTTACTTGTACATTGTTTACGGTAGTTAATCTTAAAAGATCTTAAAAGTAAGAGAGCTAACACCAAAAGAACATCTTCAGTGATAGCACAATACTTATAGATACCAAATATGCACAGTTTAAACCATCAACCATGAAGTACCAACTACCTTCACTGTTGCAGTTCATTGAATGGTTTCTGATTTTGGCTATAGATTAGGAAAGGAGGGGAAGAAAATGATGAGGACGTTTAGCACGTTCCTTGGCATGCACACAAATGTGAAAAAAAGAACTTAGAGATATTATTGCCTATTGTAGACAAACTGCAGTTAATATATTTCAAGTTGAAACCTATCTAAGCCAATTTAAAATCAGTATTTCTGAACTGCTGACTAATTCAGATGTTCATATTTTGTACTTTTTTGGATCATCTGAGAAATCTCAGTCTCTTGATAGAATGAGTAAGTCTCCGTAAACTTCCATCTTTAGTTCCCAGGGCACAATAAAATCTGTATCATTAGGTAAGTATGTGAAATATGTATATTTCTTTTTCTTACATACACAGTTCACTCATTTACAGTCAAGCTGTAATCATTTGCAAGGAGACATGTAAGTAGTCCCATGGATGCTGTCGTGGTTGATCACAGAGAATTATTCTTGTGTTCAAGTATTTCCAGGATCAGATCTTCAGAGGAACTGTGAGATTTGAGGAGTAATAACAAGTGGATATATATAATGCAACCAATTTTATTGGTACATACCTATTCACAGGTATTCTTGGTTAGTTAGGCTTAACAGTAATTACTTACATTATTGCGGTGGGATGTACAAAAACATCCTGTCTCATTGGATTAGGTAAGAGCCAGCTCCCCTCTCTGAAGCAGCTTCAGGCTACACAGACTATATATAAGACAAAAAGGAGCAAAACCCAGAGAAGCGGAAATTTGCTGGTGAAGGCCTTGAGGGAAAGTTAGCAAGGAGGGTTGCTGTTGACTCCAGTGGAACTTCTATTTCATCAAAAATAATGCTTCTCCTCCAGCCACATAGGAAGGCTATGGTGAACTCAGGATCTGGTATCTCATGAATCTTGTTCCAGTGTCTTGCTTACAGCATCATGTTTTATCTTTATCCTTCCCTGAAGACAAATTAGAGCAATATGTAAGCAAAGCTGAGAGGGAGCAGGTGTAGAGGGACAGGGAGAAAGAGAGAGAAGGACAAGGAGGAGATCAAGTGACCATTTACTTGTATGTAATGGATGATAGACAGCAAACATCATGGGAGAGCTGGGCATTTGGGAGATATTTAGAGTTGGAAAAGGTAATTTGAGGTGGTGGGGAGTTTGAATGATGAGTAAAACTAGAAGATTCATAAGGACACTAACTGGCAGTATCAGTCTTCTAAAATGAGAAGCTACTCTCAGAGCCATAGTTTTTTGAAGAGGCTCAACACGTGACAGATGCCATTTACTCACATTTTTCAGAAGAGGTTATTTGTATAAGAGAGATGACTGGAAAGTATGCAGCGGGCAGCTTATCACACACTGTTCTTTACAGGTATTAGATGCCTTGGGTGCTGCAAGTGACTTATCTGTGCACAGATGTTAGAGCAGGTGTCAGCATGCTGCTGATGGTGTCCAACCCAGATTATTCAGAACAACCAAGGGTTGCACCATGCCAGCCTTTACTTGGCTCCCAGATTTTTAGCAGCAGTCATCAGCTAGGACTTTTGTTATACTTGAACTGCATAGTTGTCTACTAGAATGATATGTATCCTATATAAAGATACCAGCTTTCTTATAAAAGGTTTATTTTTTACTAGAAGAAACTTCTGACTTTCAGACCGTAAGGATTTCATTCATGAAAATCCTGACTTTTGTGTGATACTATCTTTGTCTTTCTAATTATTTCCAAAGCTTTTTCTGCCTGTGATATCAAACACTGTGAAAATGGAAATATCTCAGGCTCCACATGCTGTGGATTCTTGACCCATTTGCTTTTATGTCCTGAATGTGAATGTTTTATCAGTGGAAGACAGATAGAAAATTCAGCTATTGATGGATTAGGAAACCCAACCGATTCTACTTAAGTGTGTGGAACATTTGCTACTGACTTTTCTGAGAGGCAGAAGTGAGCCATGTTTTATTCTTACCTAATCTTTTCATAGCTTTTAGGTAAAAATTATTTTAATACAAATTGCAAAACAATATATTTTACTTCTAAGAGAACTTCCTATTGAATTAGCAAGCTGTGACTGCCTTTTCTGTTTTCTGATTGAGTGGCATAACTCACCATTGTGCCAACTCAGATAACCAGTTATTGAGAATACTTTTATGAAACAAAGTGGTTTTTTTTCCAGCCAGACCCACTTATGAATGCTCTGGTTTATTTTAGTGTAAAATAAATAATATTTTCTTTTTTTAACTGACACATTTTCCAAGGATCTAGCCTGTGCTTTCTGTATTCTCTATGTAGCAGTGTGACATTGAATTAGAAAGTGAATCTGTTCTTAAGGAGGTATTGCAGCCTGTTAAATTTTGTGCTGAACCTACCAGTTCTTGAATGTGGATTGTCTGCATTTTTTTTTTTTTTTTCCCGGTCTCTAACCTACTGATAAACTAAGAGCTTGTCTTTGCTGGAAAGGTGCATTGCTTTATCTTCGTTGGCACGGCTAATACAGTCCACTTCTTTCTCCGTTCTGTGTGGATCTGGGAGCTCTAGCAGTAGACATTACTCAATTTTCAATCCCTTACTAGTTAGCCAAACTTTTAACGTTTAGGGTAAGAATTTCCATGCCAACTATTTGCCTTAAGCTATTATTTTTTGGGGTTTTTTTGTTTCTTTTTTTGTTTTGTTTTTTTTTTTGTTGTAATGCCAGATAAAATGCTTTATCTGTTTCCAAAAATGATAAGAAAAACATTTTGCGTTTTTTTAATAACAAAATGATGACAAATTTCTTTAGAAAGGCTCTGGTGTTGTCACAGTTTGGAATAGGGACTTGAATGCAGGCAAGATGTTGCCTTTATGTCAGAGACAGCTGCACATTTCACCACCCATGGAATATTTCCATGATGGGTCGAGCCAGCAATTTTTGTGATAAGACATTATAGCTTCTTGTTGCTCACTGGCCAGGAGACATCCATAGGACAGATGTATTCTGGGATAGCATAGCCTGACTGAGCAAGGTGGAACGAGCAATCTAGTATAGGCAGTCTAGCCAGGAAATGCTGCTATACAGTTATTGAGATGTTCACTGCACTATAGCTGTCCCCATTCAGGAGAGAAGTGGACTGTACTACTTTATACATAGGTATATCCATTTGTAGATCTTTTGGTGTGTGGGTGTGCAGAGCAGAGCAGTTTCAACACTCTGTTAAGTGAGGCTGGTCAACTTATGTGAAAATGGAAAATGCTGCTCAGTAAATCAACGACACCGGTACAAAGCCTGTATGGAGAAACAGCTTTGTGCTTTTACTTGGAGTTACCATCTCTATTAATTTCTCCCCTTGGGAATGTTTTTAGTACAGCATATATCTCTTCCTTCTACATAGAGCTGGGTGACTGTATATAGGTTCACCTCCTACTGTGGAGGTGTTACATATAAGTGTATGTGACTGACCTCTTGCATTGTTTGCCCAGCCTTTGAGTTGTTTGGGATAAAAGAACATGCGTGTGAGAGCGCTGCCTCCAAACTCTCTTCCATGAGCCTGACTGGGAAGTTCTGCGTTGAAAATGTGATTTTATATCTTTGTTTTTGTAGTGAGTTTGAGAGAACTACCTTTAAAAATTTCCAAGTAGCTCACTGTAAATACATCTAGATGAGTGAAATACTTGTATTTTTAAAGCTCTTAAAATATACTTTATAATGGAGTTGAAGGATATCTTTGCCATGGGAGGTACAGGTACTACAGTTATGTTTACCATCATCTGCAGTACAGGCAGGCATGGTACAATATCTCCTATATAATCCAATAAAAATAAGTTATGCCTGGCCTATAATATTTACAACTGTCATTAACTTTTTGATTGTGCTGTGTGCAGTATCAAATCCATTAGGCTCTTAAAATTGCATAAGACTAATTCATTGATGGATCCCAAAGCAAGAGTTTCGTTAGAAACTTCTATAGAAAATCAAGATAAATGACTATTTATAAAAACAGTTCTCTTGGAGAACAGTTGTTCGGCATAGTTTGCAACAAAGTATTTTCCTTATTCTACTTTATTTCTCTTCTTGCAAAATCACACATCTATGTATCATTTAGGCAGTTTTCTGCACACATACTGTTAGTCTTTTGCCTGAATACTTCGATAACAGCTGATCAATTACAAAGTAAAAGCTTGTGTTCAGCTTACTTATTCATTCATTTTCTAATGCCATGCTGATATCAGTGACAGTTTTTAAAATAAATCTTCTGGAAACAATCCGGCTAAAACAGAGGGAAAAACATACAAGAAAGTTGTATCAGAAGAGAGGTATTTGACATTAATGATCTGTGTGCTGCCGCTTGAAATCTCACATCGTGGTGGTACAGTCACTCAAAGCCCACTCGAAACCTGATGTGATGCTTTCTGCCCTTTTCGTAGACCATGAACCAAGTCAGGTAAGTCAGGCATGGATTCAAATGACAAGGGACCGGAACACTAAGTCTCCTGGGTGTGCTGAGCCCTCACTTTCCATAACCTAGTACTTCTCTCCCTATCATTTGGGAGTTAGTCACCTCCTGATAACCTGGTACATCTGTATCTGGGTCATAATAACCTAGTATGTATGTAGCTCGGTCATGATAGCCTAGTACATTTGTACCTGAGTCATGGCCAACAGGGAAGAGATATCAAAACTTGAAAGTCAGCAATTTCTGTGTCTGTGCAACTGGCAAAAAATACCAGAATGTTTCAACATCCGAGGTGGACCAGAGTGAAAGAATACCTGATGAAAGTCAATTATCTCAGACCCTATAAACGGTGATCCTGAAGCAAGACCCTTTGAGCTCTCCTGGGTCACAGGGGGCTGTGTCCAGCGTCTCCCCTGAGCAAGAGGTCTCTCAGGCACAAACTCTGCAAAATGGCCAGGATGAAGTCAGCCTTCTTGAGATTCAATTATCATCTGTTGAAAATGCCAAAATAGCATGAGTATTTGCTCTAAGCTTGGGAAGAAGGAAATGTGTATGGGAAGGTATCCAATATACCTTTAATAGACTCCCATAGGGATATAAACAGTCACCCACAATTGCTCTTGTCGCACTTGCTGAACTTTTACAGATAGTTTCACTCCCTGAAGGGGTAAGACTATATCAGTTTATAGATGACATTTTAATCAGAGGAACTTTCCCTGAAAAGGTTGGAGAGGCTGCAGAAACAGCAATATTTGGCAAACATTGCATGATGTGGAAATTGAAATTCCACCTGGAAAATGTCACGGACCAAGTAAACAACTAAAATTTTTGGGCACCTGTTGGATTTCAGGAAGCACAGCAATTTCACCAGACAACCTAAATAAAATAGAACACACATACACTCCAAAAAACTGAGGAAACTATTGATATTTAAAATCAGAAAGATGTTGGGTTGTTTGGGTTCCACACCATAAGAATAATCAAAGTCATTCTTACTTTACAACAAAGAGGTAAGGTAAAAAAACAAACACATTTTTTAATGTTATTGGATTAATTGAAAGAATTGAAAACTGAAGCAACTTCCAGTCTTTGAGTTACTATTTGAGGCCCTTGAATAAAGCTGATGACATTTCTGGACAAAAGAAAATCAATAGCATTCCACTTTTAGTCTCTACTGAATGTTAGGTAGTTAATAATTTAAAAAAGAGAGTTTGCTGCTACACTTACAAGGTTTTCCCTTTTGTCAGAGAAGCAGCTGGATTCAGTTGCCTCTTGGGTATTTCTTTGTACCCTCACTCTTGATGAATTAAAATGGCTTCTTCTCAAGTAAGAGAAACTGCCCTTAGATTACAGGGCAAGATTTTCTGATAGCCTTGATATTAACCACTTCAAAGATTTTTAAACATGGTCTTTCAAAGTTGTTTTGGACCAGCTCTTGTGGATGAAAAGCTCTTCCAGTAGCAAGAAATGTGAGCAGAGGTGATTGTACATTCTCAAGGACTTAACCACAATTTCTACTCAGAGGATGCTCCTCAAGAATGACCAATATAATTTTGGGGAATGTGTAACTTAACAGTTGTGCATTGCATGACTGCAAATTTTTTCCATATCCCACCCTGAGGTCAGATCTGGTTTTTGCTTCCAGGATGTGTAGCACAGATGGTGGAGACTAATTGGGGTGGAGGGCAAAGCCTCTATGTGCTCTTGAAATCCTGCACTTCTCTGGAGGCTGAAGCGGTAGTAGCTGTAGCACAAGCATCCTCAGGGTTGATATGAGCAGTGACAGCCTCCCCAGATTTACCTGCTGGTCATGATGCAAAGTTGAATGGCTGTAACAGCTGTCTACAGCACTTCAGACAAATTCCCCTATCCCTCCATCTGACTCGGCCAACAGAAGTGTGCTTGTGCATGGCGAGGGGTCCTGTAGCAAGCCCTGCAGCAGCCTCAGCAGATGCAGAAGCAGCGTTTGGGGTTCACATCAGCTTTGCTCATCCAGGACTGTTTTATGTTGGCTGTCTTTTCTTGGGCTTGCAATTTGCCAGTATTGCTGCAAACTGATCTCTGGCAAACTGCTTCTCTCGTCTTTGCCCAGTGTCAGAGCTTTACAGGGCAGGATGGGCCTGAGAGAGATGCAAATTGTTTCCTTGTGCCAGCCCCAGTGCTCAGTAATGTTCCCAAGTGCCCTCCAACAGCTCATGCTAAGCTCTGTCTCTGCTAAAACTTGTGCTGTAGCAGGCTGAGACTTGGTCTGGGGGATTTGAGTTTGTTGCCCTTCCTGCCCTTTCCTTCTTCGCAGAAAACAAGAAGTCACAGGACGGTTTGTCTCAAGTTTATGTCTATCCATAACCTTCAAGCCAGTGAAGTCCTGGCCGTTGCTCTGAATGTCATTATAAGCTGCCTATGCAGATTATGGAGGAAATGGAAATCTGTTTCCAACTCTGCGAGCAGTTACTCCATGAGTCAGAGTAAGTGCTGCTGAGGAAGGACAATACAATGGGACATCCGAGCAGACGCCCTCTAATTTGTGCCTTTCTCATTGTTAAAGTTGGGATTTGACATACAGAGAAACCACATCTGGCAGCGGGGCTTTCCCATCATTCTGAGGGATCTGGGAAAGTGGCTGTAATGACAGAGAGAAATGCCAGTCAGAGCTTTTGTAGAGCCTAGTCATGTAATTTGTGTTATATTTCTTTCATCATACCAGCAGCCGGTGTCACTCATGTTCAGTTTTAAGTTCTCTGTGTGCATGTGTGCTGTGTTACACCCCAACCTTTTGTTTGTTCTTTGTCTCTTATTCCTTCCCCTTCTGATGCATCTCCACTTGTCTTCCTCTCCCTTCCTCAGCTCCACTTTCTTTTCCATCATCTGCAACGTTTTACATTCTCTGTTTACATTCTTCCATCATTGCTCTCTTCCCATTTCCTTCGTGTTTTTTCTCCCCTACCTAGATAAAACCACAGTCTCTACTGGTTATAGAGATAATCTCCACTCCTACAAAATGCCCATGTTTTACTCTGGCCTGTACTCTCACACAGGGCCATCTATTTCTTCATCATATGGGCCTATTATATAAAGCAGTAGGCAGCCATAGGTCAAGCACTATAGGTGCTGGCCATGTTAAAAAGTTCCTGAAAATGTCTCATCTTCAGCCTGAGCATCAGTAAGAAAGCAAGACCTCGCCACCAAAGGATTGGTAGAGGTGCACAGCATGTACAACTTAAAATGATAATTTAATATGCCATCATTGATCTGTTGTCGTGAAATGGGATGTTAAAGGGTTTTTAATGGATGCATGAAGTAGCACAAGGATTAACCTGACTCTCATGTTTGTGAACATAGGTGGCCTTCCTGCTGTATCATATTCATGTGTTTTAGAGAGAAGACAAATGGCCTACCATATTATTCTCCATGAGCCATGTCCATCTACATTTAGATTACAAAGGGCAGGCCCACTTGTACAGAAATTAAATTTTAATAAAATAAGAATAATTTATAACGTTCAAGTCCCCATGAAAATTGAGCAGGATAGCTATCCCACACACAGCCTCAGTATACAAGATAATTCATGCATGAGCTCAGGATTCTCTGCAAGATGCTGAAATCAACATTGCATGTTAGGGATGTGGATACTTATTTTAGGCACTGAGTTTGAAAATTGTGGTTTGTAGAAATATATGCAAAAATATTGCCAAAATAAGCATTCAAAACCTCATTTCAATATGCAGCTGCTTGTAAGCACAGTAATTAAGATATATTAGGTAAATTTACTACATCATTTCTCACCCACACCAGTGAGATAGAAGTTGAAGATTTCAGATGAAGACTCAACAGCTCTTTAAACTCCAGCCAGGACTCAGCAGAAAGCCATCTGGGAGAGCAGATCTGCTGCTTAGCCTGGTCTTGTCTTCACTGCTCTGAGCTCTTTGATGGAGGGAATGCTGGTGGGATTACCCAGCTCCCACCTATTGTAGATGGATTAATTATTGTTGTGGATCTGCGGCATTGCATTCTAGCACACCAGCAATGGGTTAACTCAATTTTTAATATCTTCAAGATGCTTTTCACAAATTAACTCTTTTATCCTCACAATCCTGTGGGGAGGGAGAGAGTCAGTCTACCTGTTTTCTACGTAAAGGAACTGAGGTGGGGGTTTTGATATTTTTCTCACAAGCAATCAATCAGTGTCAGTTGGCTTTACACTTCACATGCCCATCGTCAATCACTCATTGCTCTAAATGGCGTGTTTAGACTTTGCAGCAGGAGACCTGTGTTTCTTTTCACTTGCTGCTTCTCTGAGATATATCAACAGGTTTTACCTCTACTTTCTTCTCCAGCTGGGGTGATGCTGGTCCCTGAAAGGAAGACAGAGGATGGGTTTGAGGAGCACTTCGGCTTGAACTACTTGGGACACTTCCTGCTGACTAATCTCCTCTTGGATACGCTGAAGCAATCAGGAACGCACAGTCACAATGCTAGGATCATCACTGTCTCATCAGCCACCCATTATGTAGGCAAATTGCACCTGAATGACTTACAAAGCAGGTACTGGTCCATTTTTTGGTATTCACTGATCTGCAGTAAGAGTGTGCAGATTAAATTCCAAAAGAATTGTTACTGAATGTGGGGGGTTTTTCGTTGCCAATTTTATTTAATTAATAATGATTCTTAAGCGGTTGTTTAGTATATTGGACAAAGCTTACAGCCTTCAGTCAAAGATACAAATAATTTATAAGCTTGTAAACTGTGTCTTTTATTCTGAACCTTGAAAGTCTTGCTGCCTTTTTGATGCTGACACTGTTGTGATGATTGTGGTGAGGACCCTGGACTCCTCACTGGCTAATCAGGGAGACTCTCAATAAATGGGGTGTTTTAAAACATCTTAGGTGAATGCTAATAGACTTTGTCTTCAAGAGAATCACAGAATCATAAAATCACAGAATGGTAGGGGTTGAAAGGGACCTCTGGACATCATCTAGTCCAACCCCCCCCTGCTAAAGCAGATTCACCTACAGCAGGTTGCACAGGAACATGTCCAGGTGGGTTTCGAAAGTCTCCAGAGAAGGAGACTCCACAACCTCTCAGGGCAGACTGTTCTAGTGCTCCATCACCCTCACACAATGCCTGTGTAGAAGTCCTGATCGGGCCCTCAGATGAGTGCAGACAGACAGCCGTGGCTACTGGCTCCCTGCCTGCTAAGCGTGGGGCTGCTGACATAGGCTCTGGGATCGCCCGCCATCTGCCCAGTTGCCTGGCTCTTGCCTGTGTCACCCCCTGCGCTTCCTTGAGAGATTACCATTGTCCAAGTGCATGTGTGTCCTGGGTTTTTAACCTAGTAAGATGGGATAAAATGCATGGCCGTATTCTCTCTAAGTTCATTTAGAAAAGCTGTGGGTGAGTGTCTATGGGATATTTCTGACAGCAGAAAGACTCCAAATAATGTGGTAAATGTCTCTGATATCATACAGGAACCATATAGAGTTGTTTAGTTAATTCAGGAATGGGCAGGATAACCGAGATACAGAATTTCCTCATGCAGTCAACGTGTGGCAATTACACGCTTACTAGCAGGCTCCAGCAGAGCCTGTCTTCTGATGGGCTCCACAGTCTTTCTGCCTGCACAGAGACAGTCTGAGTTTTGCATCATTTCCATGGAAAAAATCTGTCTCCGTCCTCTGACAGGGGCTTCAGGCCATGTTCAGAGGCACCTGGCCCGAGGTTTCATTTTGTCACAAAGACTGAAATTAGAGGGCTGGGCTGCTTCCACTGCAGACATTTTACATATGAATGCTGCGTCGGGCATGTCAAACTTTCTGTTTGACTTCTGATTACATACTAGAGCATCAATTTTATTACAAGCACATTGTTTAATCTCTGCAGGGTAGTCGCAGTTTAATCTCTTGCTTGTAAAACAACCATGGGAAATCACCCTTACTCTTCACTTGATCATGGTATTCATTGTGTATGATGGACATGTGCTGGATGGCACCATGCAAGGGGGCTAAGGAGAGTGTAATTAGTATTTCTTTGGGCTAAAGTGCAGAATGCAAATTTAAGTGTGGCTGTTCTGTGACTCTAGATAACAGTAGTTTCTTTGATTACAGCCTTCCAGTATCTGAAGCTGGTGAGAGACTTTTTAGGACGTCGGGTAGTGATAGGACAAGGGGGAATGGATCCAAACTAGAGGAGGGGAGATTTAAATTGGACGTTAGGAAGAAATTCTTCACCATGAGGGTGGTGAGACACTGGAACATGTTGCCCAGAGAGGTAGTGGAAGCCCCATCCCTGGAAGTTTTTAAGACCAGGTTGGATGGGGCTCTGAGCAACCTGATGTAGTGGGAGGTGTCTCTGCCTATGGCAGGGGAGTTTGAACTCGATGATCTTCAAGCTCCCTTCCAACCCTGACAATTCTATGATTCTATGAGAGCCTTGTATGGTGCCTCTTTAATTTAGGATCACCTTTACCAGTGATTCATCATTATTAACTCATATTTTAAAGACACCAGAAATGTTTCAGTTAGGAAAGTTATGGTTGTGCATAAACATGACCAATCTGATGTAAAAATTAATAATATACCAATGAGATTTACCTGCTGCTTTTGTGCCAAACCCTGTGCTTTACATTTCAACTTTATGGGTGTAAGAAGAGTCATAAAGGATGACAGACTCTGACTGATTTTGCTTGCCCTTTTCTACACGGACGCTCTGAATTCCTCAGGGGCAGCAGCAGCACCTACTTTCTGAGCACATGGGGACACTGATGGGAACCAGAGTGGGCTGTGGATTCAGCTCCAAACCTTTACTTGGTTCAGATGGGAGAAGATGCTCCTGGGTTGTTTTGGTTTTTTTAAGCCTAGCTGCTAATAAGCTCTCACTTGGGCAAATAGTTAGTTATTGTATAAATGGTGCTGCTAAAAGCAGTGAGACCACTTGTGTGTTTGAGTGTGTGCCTGCACCATGAGTGGGTGGTATATCAGCCCTGGAGGACTGTTGTGGAGTACCATACACAGGCATTGCCCACACCATGGGGTCCTGGAGATGCCTTGTGATTCAGAGTAGAGTTTAAGAGCTTTATTAGATGTGGTAAAGATACCCATGGTAAGCACTGTGATACGATAGTATTCCATGAATTGCCACAGTTTCCCAGTGATGCCATTCCTCATTTTTAGCTGTTTCTGTGAATGGGAAGTCTTTCTAAAAAAAATTGTCCTGGCTTTTTCCTTATTTTGAGTAGCACTAGTTGTCCATAATTCATTTAATGACTTGGGAGTATGTTCACAGATTGACTGGTAGTTCTAAGGTTGCAGGAAGGCAGCAAATCAATTTGGAGTAATTTTTTCGCAGAGGAGAAAGGGGGCTATACTCTGCTCGAAAAATTACCGGTGACAGCAGACTGAATTGTTTACCATGCTCTTATCCCATTATTCCTAGATTTTAGTTAGGCTAGTGTCCAAACTAGAGGTGAGTGATAGTGGCAGAGAAGGGATTCATCCATTAAACACATCAGAGAAGGAAAGGCAGAATACTGACTGTTCAGTTCTCTGCTTTACCACAGGATTTTCTATGGGATAGTTCTCCCACTCAGGAGACTCTGGGTTGGCAGTCACAGTAGTGGCCATCGCTTCTCTTTGCTTGTACTTGCTGCTCTAGGATCTACTGTGAAATCAGATGTCATCTGTATCACAGTGACCACAGGGCAGCAGTGTAACAAATAATCATTGGAAGGTCTGTCCTGTGAACAGTATTAAATGCAGCTCGTGTTACTGTCTTCCAGGTTTCCTCTTTGGTTTGTTTTCTGCCATCTTGCCAACCTGATTTATCCCGTGTTTCTCTTGTCAGCTCCTTTTTGGAGGGAGGGTTAATTTAATATTTTTCTTGATTTTCCTTGCATTTTACGTTACTTTTCTTCCTTTGTTATCTCTGTCTTCGTATCTGCCTACTTGATTTCTATGTTAATAGCTTCATCCTCACTTGTGTCTTCTGAGCTTCTTGATCCCCATTGCCTTTTCCCTCCCTATCTCACAAATTCCCTCTCCTCTTTTTTTAAGGATGTCTTCTTTCTGCCCACTAATTCATTGTCTCCTCTCCATTTATCTTCCTCTTATCTTCTTCTCCTATCCCAGTCCTATTTCTCCCCTACGAATGTCATTTCACTCTCTTCCTGCCCACCCTCTTCACAGACACCAGTAAGAGACACAATATGGGTACATCAAGGCAGGACAGAGCTTGTTCCAAACTGGCTTGTTTCATGTGTGTTATTGAAAATGCAAACACACAAAAGCAATGACTGTTCTCCCAGTTCTTTTGCTGAAGGATATATGAAGAACTTCAAACACCTTTGTGGTCTTTTAGATCCAAACCATTTTCAACAGCAATCCCATGAGTCGACAAGGGGATCCCTAAGGCAAATCATTCTCCTTCATTCCTACTTTGAATATGACTGTTTTCAAGGAGGTGAAAGTGTAACAGAAACGCTATCTATCTGCAAGTGTTTCAACTGTGGTGATTTCAGCAATTACATGCTGAGGATAGTACGCTGTGCACTCTGACAGCATAGCTGGGGTGTTCTTTTTTCTCTTTTACCTGCCTCAAAGAATAATTTCCAAAGTAAGAGGGGGGAAAGTGTGGCCATGAGAGAATACAGCTGGCTGGTTTTAGCAAAAGCTTGAAGAACATTATGCCATCCTCTTGGATTGAGGTAGGCTTGAATAGTGCACTGGAGTTCATGGTACTGGAATGGAGAGCACGCCTTCAAGTACTCTACCTACCAAAGTAAGAAGGAATTTTAGGATAATAAAGAAAAAAAAAAGACTTTATTCCTTTCCCAGGCTGCGGGTCACACCTGAATATGCTTCCTTTCCCAGGTGTTAGCATCTTTGTGTGTTTTGTCTAGCTTTTTCTCCATGACTAACTATTCCTTTCATCATCCTCTCTTTTTGCATGCCAAATGGGCCCTGTAATGCTATGAATCACAGATCTATGAACTCTTCAGCCACAGTAAGACAACTCCTTTTCTGGTTCACGTCTCTTGTATATTCAAGAACAGTTAGTGACACTTTCTCTACTCTCTTTCCTCTGATCTCCATCTGCAGAAGGAGCTGGTTTTTTTTGTAACTCTGAGATGATACAGTCCCGAGATAATTTCTGTATTTTTTCCGTAGCCCTAGTGCATGAATCGTGTCAGAGACTATAGAGATTGAATGAAAGGTATTGGAAAAATTCCAGCTGCCACATGTGCATCCTAGCTGGTGTAAAATAGAGTGAGCAGCTCTGCCCAAGACCTGGGAGAGTGCTGGGGTGACAAGGCAGCTTCAGTTAATCTCACTGATGGGAAAACCTGTTTAGCAAAGTGTTTGGAGACCTCCTGTTCTTGGATGGGTGATGCCCTTCATCATCACTTCTGGCAAGTGAGTGATGTTTGTTGGTAAATGAAGTTGTATTAAGTTTGGGCAGAAAGTTGAGGATTTTGTCCCATCAGCATTTCTGTGTTTTTTAAAATATTGTCCGAGAATAACAATGAACAGTTAAAATGTCAAATTAGTTTTGGAAAACATGAATCTATTTCTCAGACCAAAACATTTGATTTCAGTGATTTCAGAATATTTTATATCTAATTTATTTGTAATTATCTTTATGAGTACTTTGTCTTTCACATTTTTGAAGGAAATACTGAACAAACTGAAACTCCAGATCTTTAATTTCTAAGTCATCCTGTTGAAGTAAGGTACCTCCCTCCATAAGTTTCAAATTACTTTTTTTAAAGGGGAAACGGGACATTTGTATAAAACAGGTTTGTTTCACTAAGAATGGTTTGATGAATGAGATGTTATTTTTTTCAGTGAAAAGCTTTTTTTTTTTT
>VWZK01000494.1:483262-527544 GCA_013396935.1 Baryphthengus martii
TTTTTTTTTTTTTTTTTTTTTTTAAATTCTCAACTGGTTGAGAATTTCAGCCTGTTCACGACTGATCTGTCAATTAAAGTTTCTTAATTCTCTCTGACTGAAAGAACTTATGGAATGTACAATATCTCCAATTCAAGCAAAAAATAAACATCAAGCTGATGTAGCATTGTAATAGCATAGGACTATTGTTTTATTTTCAAAATTTTTAAGTAATACAGGAAAATTTGTAAAAAGAAGTGGCAGGAATTTTATATATTAACCTTTTATTTGTTCATCCATTTTAGTCAGTACAGATGTCTTTCACAGTTACATATAAAGAGCTGTATCACTCGACTGTTGCTTAGTAAAATACTGTGAAAGCTACAGGAATTGTAAACATAAAAGATTCTTCTAGGCCATAAGTTAGATACATTTTTTCATATATTTTATTTTACTTGAGTAATACATGGTCTTGTTTGAGTTTTGTTGTTTAAGCAGCTTCCCCACAGTGACTTTTATTGTATATTGAAGGTCTATTTGCAAGATATATCATGTTCCCTTGACAAGACCAAATACCTACTGCGGCACACTGCTACGTTCAGTTACACATGTCCTTCCTGCAACAGGTTACCAAATTTTCCTGTCTACAGTTAGACGATAAGTATTCAGATGTTTAATGCATATACAATGTATTTCAGTCCTTCTTTGCAAAATGCTTTCTGTAAAAATGTAAAAGGATTCACTGTTTTGCAAAACGATCCCTTGCATTTGCAGCCAGTGATATTAATTGGAAAAACTGATTTGCTGGCTTAGAAAAATGAGTGTGCTGGTGAAGGCACAGATCTCAAATTCTGTAAATATTTTTAATTTTTTTTTTAAAAAGGGCTATTATATCAGCAGACTAATTTATCGATCCAAAGATAGAGTTTTAGTTACTATGCAGGGTTTTATACATGTTGCAGGCCACAGATAATCTCTATCCATTTTTGCAACCAATAATGGAGAATTATTTAAGTCAGTATGCCAACTTCAGAAAGTTTCAATTTTGCATTTACTGGTGTATTTTTTTTCTGACTAATCAAAATACTTTTAGGGTTCATTGATTTCTGAAGAACAGTAACACAGTGTAACACTATTAGATAGATAATGCTAGATTTTAATGTATTCAGAGAAATTAAATGTAGCTACTTTGTGTGTCACGATGTTAAATTCCTTCTTCGCTGTAAGGGATTAATGGTCTTAACAAAGGATTATTAATAATGGTTAATGATTTAGTAGAACACTTTGTTTCTGAACTAGTTTAAAATTCTAACTTGTTGGGAGATAATGTGATAAATGATTGCTCCTGCTGTTCAGCCTTTCCCTGCACAGTGGGTTGGGTAGAAGAAGTCAACTCTCTGTGGCACACGGGACAGTGCATCTCATAGACGTGCTGTTTTCCAAAAGGACAAGACGGTTCAATGGTAATTTGAAAGTTCATGTACTGCATTCCTGTGACAGAGAAGGCAAAAGGGACTTGTGGAGAATGCAGAATAGAGATCGCTTGTCACCCTTGAGAGGGGAAGGTTAGTTTAACATCTCCTGTAAGCAAAAAGGCTCATTAAGGCCAAGTGAACCTTAAAAGCTTTGGAGTTCAGGTCCTGGGTGATTATTCAAATGGTTTTAACACTCCTCTCAATCGCTTTGCCATCATCCTCACAGTACTTTTTCAGTGGAGTTGTCCTTCGAGCTGCCTACTGTAGCTGTGGAAAGCCGGCACACATGCCTGTAAATCCCTGGAAAACGTGTTAAGAGAAATGATCAAAATGATCAGCTCACCTTCCACAAATCCGCTCTGGGTTCAGCCCTGCTATTGCTCCTGATTCTTCACAACCATACATCCCTGATCTTGCCATGTGCGTTAAGGATTACGAGGTGTAGCAGATGGAGGCAAAGATTTCTGCCTCTGCGATTACAAATAACTCTTAACCTTTTCTCTGCTGCCCTTCTAAACCTCTTTCAGTGAAGAAGAACTTTGTCTGTTCAAAAGCAGACCAAACATTTGAAAATTTAAACCTGTCAAGAAAAATGGTCTTTTGATTAAATCAAGTTCTTCATAAAACGCGTGAGTTTTGTGAAAAATATGCTTTCTAAATAAAATAAAACACTGTAAAAAAATAAAATACTTTAGCCCCTGTGAGTTTTAATACTGCAAGAATGTCTTATATACTTGTATCTTCATTGCTCCATTTCTTCTGTTCTCGCTATGTGTCAGGTGCTGTGGTTGCCCTGCATTTCTTATCATGGGAGGTGAAGAATGGCTGTACACAGCACTGTCTCAGTCTCCCAGGAAGGACAGAGACCAAGGAGCACTGTAGTTCACAGTAGCTTTCTGAGAAGCTCAAGAGTTTTTAATGGTGATGCTAGCTATATGATACTGCAGAAATGTCAAAATGAAAATATTATGAGTTTTGCATGAAATCTGGTTCTCAGGTCCAGGCTTCAAATTCAGTATCTTAATTGCTGCCAAAAATCAATTGGTCTGCCAAAGCAGCAGTATCTTTTAATTCTTTTTTTTTTTTTTTTCAGTGAGGATTGGAGCAGGGCAGCTCTGTGGCTGTGTATTGAGTTTTCAAAGTTTGGACATGGAACTTCTCATCATTTCCTGGAAAGCCAAACTTGCCTGACTTCACTTACTTCTGATGTGTTTGCAAATGGAAGAGACCTCATGCACTCTGGCCCGAAGTCATGCCATGCCTCTTCTTAGGAAATGCTTGGTTTTCCATTACACATCTGTTTACAGTGTTCCAGGATGACACAGTATTGGGAAATTTATAAAGCAAATCCCTAAGGCTAATTGGTGGAGAAAGTGATTGCTGCCACTGTCCCTTATGATACATTGAAATAACTACTTTGCAATGCTGGCTGTGGAGCACTTTCAGGCACTGTGCGTTGTTTGTTTCTTACGGGTTTTTTTTGTTTGATGTAGTTGGCTTATTTATGTTCCTTAAGACCCCTCTTCTTCACAGGTCAGTTTCACACACGTATTTAAATCCCAGATCTTTTCTGGCAGTGGCCAAGGGCCACTGTTGATGTACAGTCCCACATGAACAAAAGCTTTTCCTACCATGTCTGGACCATGAGTCATTTCATGGGTGCAGAAAACTTACACGTTTTAATGTCCCCTGTACCTGTTGGCATTTCAGCTGTTTTTCTTCTTTAATCTGGAAGCATCTTCTAACAGAGAGGAAGACTTCTCATGACTGTTTTTGACAAACAGTTGCCATTCTTTATGAGCTTGTTCCTTGTCTTAATTCAGGTTAATCACTTTTACCTCTCAGTTCAGAGCTATGATACTCATATTCTCACTGCAGATGAAAACTTTGAAAAAGCAGCAGTTGTTAGATTGTTTCAACAAACAAAAATGATTTTCAAAATTATTTTATTGTGACAGATTTGATAATCCTGTGTTGCTTCTGTGGACAGAGTGATGGCATAGGATTTTCTAAGGGAGAACCTTACCACTCTCTACAGCTACCTGAAAGGAGGTTATACTGAGGTGAGGGTCGGTCTCTTCTCCCATGACCTGACAGTGCTGAGTTAACGATTGGACTTGATGATCTTAAGGGTCTCTTCCAACCAGAACAATTCTATGATTCTGCACAGTATTTAAAGACATTTTGGAGGAAAAAGAATTTTACAGTGTATGTGTACATTCAGGCCATGTTTCTCCTGGTAAGACAGACCAATCCTTCAGTGCGGTGAGCATTTGCACTTGCAGAACACATTCATCACCTCATCAACTCCAAGGCAGTGCAGTGGGTTCAACCCACCACAAAATGAAACCTTACATTTTCTTCACATATACACCAACACATTTCACATAGTCTTCTGGAAATCTGCTAAACACATTTGGTGCACTGTGTTGGATTTGAAATGGCAGCATGACTTTATTATGCATATTAGTTCCCTTTCAGCCCGAGAATGAAAATCCCAGAATCTGCAGCTGGTCTGAAAAAGTCTACACCAGTTTTAAGACAGTTTTATAAAAAGAGATATGAGATTTGGGATTGTTCAAGTTATTACTGGGCTATTTTATGACCCTATGGGCATACTCGTGGAAGGGAAGAAACCACAGAAAGACCCGTTGCTTCCTTCAACTTAAAAAGTATATTGCAGGAAAGTTAGGAAGCTTTCCACAAATGCGTGGAAAGTGCCTCAGAGCTCTTCTTGTTATAAACCAAGAGATAATCTTAAAAGATGACAATCTTCAATTACCTGAAATCCAGATTATCGCAGAGATAATGTGAAAAGTGATGTTTCCCCATCACTTCAAAGAGTCACAACGACACAGAATTTTGGTCTTGGAGACTTGATCTGTGTCTTGGCTGCAGCAATGCAGAACCTTGCTTGCTTCTATTTATTTACTCATTCATTTGTTTGATGGAGATTTTTAATTGAAGGAAGGGATACCATTATGATTAAATACCACTTTAAATATTAGCAAGTACTTAACACTGCATCATATGAACTGGCTGTAGAAAAATGATGCTTCAGAGGCAATTTATACAATTCTTTATAAAGAGATATATTTCCTGTGAGAATAGAATTACAGTAATTACTACTTGAACTTGCCATCAATATTTAAAACCATCCAAAAAATTGAAATTAACACCAGTTGTGTACAAACAGGAAAATTAGAGGGTTTTTTTAAGATAGTGATTCTGATGAGACTTTGAGAATATCAGCCTGTGAGTCCATGCTTCATTCATTTGAGAACTGTGCTGAGCACACAATGGAGCTGCACACAGCAAGGCAATCAGTAGAGCAGAAAGGCTCTACTGCCATTAGGAGGAGGGAACAGCCAAATGAAAAATGGTGTTTTAATTCCATCTAGATGACAGTAACACCCAGGATGATGAGCCCCATCTTATTTTGCCTTTCATAAATATTTTATAATAAATGCATTCCAGGCTCCTTGACCAAATGTAGTCCTCCAAACCCAGTAAGTTAATTTTGGTTCCCTCTGCTATAACAAGTCACCAATTGCTGTGCATTTGTACTGTGAAGTGCTGAAAGTTGGGAAGTGTGGCTTTAAAAAAAAAACGAAAACACACAACCCAGCTTCCAGCTTGTGGCTCGTACTGAATCGTGGATTAAGCACAAGGCGGGAGTCACAGACTTGCAGAGAAATCGGCTACTGAGACCATCAGCAAAGTTTTTCTTAGAGAGAGAGAGCATCTCTCAGCTCTGAGCTTCTACCCTTATAGTTATCCTCTAATTTTAGTCTTGTTTTACTAATGCATAAGTTTGTTTCTTTCAATTGACAAAACACTGATTTTCAGTGGGAATACACGTGTCCAGATTTCTCCAACTCCATCTTTTCCTCATCTTTGTATTTCCTTTGTGTGTGTGTGTGTGTGTTATGGAGGGAAAACTACAGTTGATGAGACTTAGTAATATGTGTTCATGGGATAAATATATCAGGTGTTGACAGGAAGTCTGCTTAAAGTTAATAAGCAGTATTTAGGACTCAGGCTTTGGTTTATCATAGGAAAAGAGAAAGAAACAGCTTATGATAACCAGAAAAGACATACCTGTATTCTGCAATATATGTCTGTAGCTGCTTCAAAGTAAATTGCAAAATCTGTCCAAAATCTTGGAAAAATCTTGAGCTGCATTCCCTGAAAAAAACAAATTTTAAGACTGTGAAAACTTCATGTTTACTAATAGATTTTTATATTTTTGACTAGGCAATGGTAATGATGTATTGCAAGATTAATACATAAATCATTAGGAAACCAGTAATTTTAATACAGCAAGTCTGTGTTTTGTTTGATTCACTGATTCATCCTAAGGGATATATTGAAATTTTGTGTGGTCTTTCATTAAAACCCCAGCATGTCACCCACATTTTGCACCACTTGTCTTTTGATGGAGCACGCAGCAATCGGGTTGTTCTGCGGTTGAATCTTGGTGCACTCTGTCCTCCAGGCAGGCTCACATGCTGGAAGTTGGGGACTGTGGTGCTGGATGAGGGGAAGATGACATGCGCAAGACAAGTGCAGTGTGAAAGAGGTCCACAGCGGGAAAACTTCCCTGCTAGCACTGGCCAGTCTAAATGTAGCTGTGTGTCGGTCAGTATGGTCACAGGTCCCCTGATCCTTTTGTTGAAGCAAGATGTGGTGGGGAAGGGAAAGAAAGGGTGCTGCTGTCACTGCACCCTCCTTTCAGTTGGTCTGTATCTGCTTCCTCCACATGTTTGTGTAATGCGAAGGCAACTGCTAGCAAAAGAGAAAAAGCTGAGAGCAATGTGAGAGCCCGTGCACAGAAGGTGTGGAGGAAGTCGTTTGTGCCAAGCAGCCATTTTGTTTCCCCTATTACTCAGTGGGTACCCCGAGCTGACTTAATGCTCTTCGCTAAACATCACTGAATGTAAATGGGAGACCTCTACAGAACACAGACCAACTAAAGCCAGGCAGAGGAGAAACCAGAGTAAGACTGGCTGCCAAGAGAAGTGCTAAACATGGATCTAGTTCTCAAACTTGGATAGCAGCTGAGGCCATATTTAAAAACCTCATTAGCCACTGCTGGCTTCTGTTTGAAATTTGGCTTCTTGTTACTTTTTACAAATACCTTGCCCTAGCACGCTCTGGAGACTGCAGCTGGAGGCAGCACCGTGGAGCTCAGTGGTAAAATCAGCTTCTGGTGGAAAAGAAAATATAATAATAAAAAAATAAATAAAAATGAAAAAAATAAATTAGCAAACCACAAGACACTCACTCACTCCAGAACTGAATACTTACTTCTTGTTTTGGTAAAAGCACAAAGTAATCTCTTTCTCTTCTCCTCCCTGATTTTTGTAATGACAATTCAAACTTGTCAGCCTATGTTGCAAAAAATCTTAAGCCAAAGAAAGAATTTTTGCTAAAATTAACTGAACAGAAAATGGATAGCCTCCCTTATCCTGATCCTATGTTCATCAGTATAGAAAGCATAAAACATTATTTTAAAAAGAAAGGGAAGATCTTATATATTGCTGCCCTCTTGGCTGAATTTCAAAGAAGCTAGTTCAATTCTGTCTGCCTTAACTCCTTCTGTAGTTTCCACTTAAGGAGTTGTGAATTGCCCTATTTTATCAGCACCGACTTCTCAAAATGCTATGAAGGGGCATCTCACAGAGGAGACTGTTTTCTTTGGTAGGAAGAGTGGCCCACAGAGAGCCCCACTGAAATGAGTGGATGAGCATGAACTTTTCCAAGCTACCAGTGCCAGGCATGCCTCTTCTTTCCACTAGACTTGCTCCCATTGAATCCTTGCTCCACTTTTCTTAGCTGCTGACTGTGCACAGGCTTCTCATATCACAGCATGTGCTGTCTGGCATAGCTCAAGCCTGATGAACAGTATTTGTTAGGACAGATCTCTGAGTAGTCAAATACCCGTACCTCCTAGCTCTCTAGCCAACTGGTCAGTGCGCATATGTACCAATGGGAGCTGGTAGCTACCAGTCTTGTTTCTGGTTGGCCACCTACTTGGGAGGCAGCATTCCTCTGCTTGAGAGTCTTCCTGCCTTCCTGTGAGGCATCGATGCCCTGTGTCCTCAGGGGTCCGAGCATCACAGGCACCTCATGTGCTCCGGTGTGGCAGCAGAGTTTGGTGATAAGCTGTGATCTGACTTGAGTTTGTTGGCCTCTTGTATGCACTTCAATTTCAGAAAGCTTTTAGAGCCTTCAGAAAATGAAAGCAATGTGGAAATATGCAATATGAATAGTATTTTATTTGGTATACAATTATACTTTGTTTCGGTGTAGAAAATGTACATATAGAGCATAGAGTGTCAAGACAGGCAAGTTTTAAATGCATAGGCTTTAAAATCAGATAATTCCATGTATAAAAGAAATACATTTTATGATTATAAACTGAAAGAGAGTAGACTTAGATTGGACATAAGGAACAAATTTTTTACGATGAGGGTGGTGAGACACCAGAACAGATTGCCTAGGGAGGCTGTGGATGCCCCATCCCTGGAAATGTTCAAAGGCCAGGTTGGATGGGGCTTTGAGTGACCTGGTCTAGTGAAAGGTGTTCATGCCTGTGGCAGGGGGGTTAGAACTAGATGATCTTTAAAGGTCCGTTCCAATGCAAACCATTCTCTGATTCTACATATAATGCAGTTGTAGTACAGATACAAAAGCCTATATGCTACATGCTCCTATTTTTCTGATGCATAAAGTCAAGACAGAATGCAGTGAAATCAAGCAAGCAGTGTTGATTTTTTTTTTTCAACGTGGCATTTAAGCAACATTGATTCTAGTAAGATGGGGTCTCACAAACAGAACAGTTGTTCAGTGAAAATCCTTGGCAGTTCTGTGTCACAGGTTATTCCTCTGTCTTATGTAGTCGATTCATGTTAGATTCCTGGAAAGCAAAAAAGCACACACAGAGAAAATGGGAAGTGGGCCGATAATCATTGCAGGGGTTCTGCCAAAAGTGTCTGCTCTGTGTATCCGATTTTATATCCTCCTTATCTATAGTATATTATTGAAGTCTGGTTCCCTGCTGCCTTGCAAATCATTTGCATCTCTGCTCTGTGATATAAAAGGCTTCCTTACTGATTGGATAGCTTTTTATATCTTCTCAGCACTAATGTTTCTCTGTCATAGATATCTATGCAAAGTACAAGTCTTCTGAGAACCTGGCCCTTGTAGTTCATGCTTCATGGCCACAAGGTAAGGCAAAACAGCACTCACACAAAATGTGGGAATGAGAAGTTATGAGCAGCATTCACCATCCTTCTGCCTGGCATCTGAAGGTTACTGAAGGCCAGGTTAGACCCAGGCAGAACAAGTTAGAGTAGTCCCCAGCCCTGCTTCCCTGCCAGCCTCTTGCCAGACAAGATCACTCTAATTCAACTCGGGAAGCTTGTCCTGTGCCCCAGCTTGCATTCTCCACTGATGGGGAAATGGTGGCACTGATGGAGAGGTGCCAGGGTTGGCTGCCAGCTGGCTGCCGGAGGCAACTTCAGATGAGTATTTCTTCCCATGGGTGGCATGAGTTCTGCCCCGTACGGCTGAGCAAGGGAAGCTCGTAGTGGCTGAGGATCTGGTCCTTCAAGTTAAAAGGTTGAAGTATGCATGAAGCATAAGGTGACATTTTGAGTGTCTCAGATCGGAGCACGGATGTTACTGAATTTAAAATGTAACTGCAATTTCCTGACTAATGCCAAGTCACTTTTATATTCATGCAGTGATTGTTCTTTATTCTTAAAATAGCCCATTTTAGCCTGAGGTGTAGGTAACGATAGAGCTACATTATCCAGCATCTTACAGCTCCGGCCGTTTGTTGATGCGAGGACTGTTTATGATCAGCTGTCCTCTTTTATTCTCTCTCAATTTATATAATGCTTTTGTAGCCTGTTTGTTTGTGATTTACTTGAGCAAGGATAGAGCAGAGGAAAAAATAAAAAGAAGATGACTGGAGATTCAGTGTTGTTATCTTTTACTTCCTGTAGCTGACTTATATGATTTATCTTTGTGACTCCAAGTTTCTGAGTCCATTCAGATAACTGGAACAATTAAATTGCTTCAGTAGTCTTTTACCTCGGCAGAGAGTCAGCCCGTTTGTTAGCAACCAGGGTTTTCTGTGCTGAAGTGTTCAGGATATTATAAATAAGGTGTTCAGCAAGAATGAGATAACAAAAAGAACTCTGAGACATATTTGCTATTCTTCCGAAATAAAAACCTTGCACATATTAGCAACCACAGAAAAGTGAAGGCAGGCTTTTCAGCAGAGTAGGAACATCCCTAACCTGGGCATTTGCCGTACAAAGGATGAAGATACAGAGGATGGAGCTGTAGCTGCAGCTGTCACAGAGGCAAGACAACAACTAGGGGGAAGGAGAGAGCTGGGAAAGAGAGATTTACTCCTGGATTGGTATGCCTCTATCTCCTTTCCGCAGTAGTAGCTGCTGCCCTAAACCCTGGCTTCACATTGGCAGCAGCAGCAGCCAGTAGAGCAGATTCCACAGGCTCTGGCAGAGACAAGGGGATGGGGACCAGAGCTGTTTTGCTGCACCCAGGAGCCCGTTGCTTTAGGCTCCTGCCTTCTGTGCCTACAAGCTGTCTGTTATGCCAGGAATTACCTTTGGTTCTGCACAAAAAGAAAAACGTTAAATGAGAAGCTGCAGTAATTACAAGAGTAAATTGCCATGGCATAGGAATTTGTGGAAGTGATGCTCGGAAGGAGCATTTTAAGGACATAACTGCTTAAGGACCATTTTAAGTGACATACTTGCTAATTTACCTGGAACTAATCTGCTTATTAAAAAAAAAAAAAATACTGCTGCCTGCGTGCAGTGAAACTCAACTAATCAGTAGTTCCTAGAAAGTTTGACTTGAAAGAAAGGCAGATTCAGCATCTAGATGAGCGAGGTGCACAGGAGTCTCAACAGGTAATGTTTTGCCCTAACTCTCAGTATCTGCGTGCCTTTGTCACATCTCCTATTTGGCAGACCCGGTCACCCATCTTTGCTCTAAAAGCTGTATATGGCATAACTGTGGTTACACTTTGTAGCCGCTTTCCTCGCACATCTTTTTATCCATCTCTTTAGCCATGAGTAATCTGATGTGTCACTGGGGCAGCTGCAGTGATTGCCTTACTCATCTGTACTGGGCCCAGCACAGGAGCCTTCTTCAGAAACTAGTAGGTCCTGCTCCAATACAAATAATAACCAGTATCAAGTAGTATGATCAGACACAGATTTACTGGGTAGGTACAGGGTATGTATGTATGGCAAGAGGGCAGTGAGGAAGGGGAGGGCCTCTGGGTGAGGATAGCCTGGAGACTGGTGCCTCAGCATTTCTAGTTCAGTTTGACATAGAGATTCTGGCAGGCAACTTTGTAATTTTTTTTATTATTTTTTTCCCCACCATAAATCATACTTAGTGTCTGATGGAATAATCACCAGGACTCCTGCAAACAACACGCCTGCCAGTGATAAGCTGTTTCTTTCTGACAACTCAATGTATAGCTGTTTGTTTGCTGGTTATTGCAAAGTGCAGTACATCTGATGTTTGAGCAGTTCTGTTTTCCTTCTGGTTATTTTTATGTGCATCTCCCTCTCTCTTTCTCTTTCTCTCGCATACAGATGTTCGTATTCACCCCATGGAGCCTACGCCCAAAGCAAACTTGCCCTTGTGTTATTTACCTATCGACTACAGCATCTTCTGACTGCAAATGGAAGCCATGTGACTGCTAATGTAGTAGACCCTGGAGTAGTGAATACTGAGCTCTACAAGCATGTCTTTTGGGTTGTAAAAGTGGCCAAATGGATGACAGCCTGGCTATTTTTCAAGGTATGCAGCTTTTTAAAATCATTGTGTTGCCATGCCCATGTATTTTGAGAGCTGTAGTCAGCACTGAGATGAAAGTGTTTCAGAGTTTATCACATTTATTGCGTTTCTCTGTGCTGATGAGATGTACAAAATTGATAAAGGCAGGCCTTCCACAGAACAAACACTTATTTTAAATGGAGAGAGCGAGCTGTTACAGTAAGGGAAGGGAATGCCTTTCGCTGTCTGAGCTTGTGCACTGATTATCTCTTCCCTGATCTGTCCGTGTGCTTTTGTGTGTGCATGGGGCTAGAGCATCCAACACGGAGACAGAATATGCAGAGTGTTCCTTAGAAATGCCTTGTACCTTCTCTTAATGAGAAGCAGACATGATCTGACATGGACTACATGTACACAATGTGTTCTAGAAAAAGGGCAAAGGGAAGAAGGAAGCTGTACAAAAATAGTGGTGGGAAGTGGCCAGAAGTGGGGCAGACCCAGTTATGATTAACTTCAGTAACATTTTGCAGTGGTGTAAGTAGATCAATGTGAAATCAGTTCAGCTGCATAGGTGTAATCTCCTCATGTGGACAAGCCTCGGGAGAACTTGTGCTGAGAAAATGTACTGCTTATAACTTTTTCAGAAAGTAGTTTTGAATTAAGTGAATGGAAACTGATTCCATTAGAGAAAATTAAATGTCCTAATTAAAATTAAGTATTTTAGATCAAGGGGCATGTCCTACAAAGGAAATTAATTTTAAACTTTGATATGGAAATATCACTAGCTTTAATTTAGAAATGAAACTGGAGGCTGGAAGAGTGGCTATAAAATAAGATGCAAACAAATAAACCCATATTTAAAAAAATTAATAGTATCTTCTGAGCACACCTTGAATATTGCAATAAAATTGTAATAGGAATGCTCAAAATATGTAATGCATTCTTAAAGAAGCAGAATGCAGCTTTGCCAGACTGTACATATTAAACTTGTTTTACCTCTTGTGACTGCCGTTTTAAATACCAGTCTCACGTGGTGATATTTTTCATTGGACTTACTTCACCTTACTAACATAACAGTTTCATGTAGATGTTTAAGTCGTGCTCAGCATTTCCTCTAGAGACACAAAATTCTTACAAAGTTTCCATATCTGAGAGTTAGAATTGAGTCCCCTGTTATTTACAGCACTCAATCCCATCCAGTCTTATTGGTGTGCCCAGGGAGACTGTTTTTTTTAATTGTACTGACCGTGTTTAAAGACTGAATGGGATGTCACAAAAAAAAAAGACTTTGGATTTATCACAAGAGGGTCTCATGCTTACAGGTCTAGTAGTAATGCCACCAATAGCTCCTGATCACTTCCTATTCTTTGGATAAGATACCCGTCTAAGAGAATTCTGCCTTGCAACAAGTTACAGACAGACATACTGACTTTCATGGAAGTGCAGTGTGTGTACTGCCTGAAAAGCAAATGCATCGGTTGCTTACTGGGTCAGAATAACTTCAGTTTTGGATAACTGAATGCTTCAGTGATTGAGATTGAGATTTTCACATTTTTACATAACACTTGATGTGGTTTTCCTATAAGTCAAAGAAGAGAGAAGCTCTTGCTATCACTCTTCCCTTCCTCCCTTAGACTTCTGAGTTACAGCTCCAATTTTTCTTCCCTTATTGCTTATTGCTTAAGATGTATGTATTTGGGATTGACTTTTCCTTCCCTTCTCGCATTTAGGAGCACTTCATCACATAGGTATGCCTTGTTCAGCTCTGGCAGAATTGCATCACAAGGTCATGTTTAGCTCCATGGCAAGCTCACATTGAAAGCCTACCTGGTGATTTCAGTAGCACTGTACCAAGTGCCAGAGTCTCCAGAATTGAAGCCTAAGCGGGTCTTGAGTTGGTCTCATGCACTACGGCATGTTTCCCCTGAGAAAAGTAAGAAGATGAGTACAAGAAATTCAGTTGTCTGATAATATTAACTGATGGTTGGTATTACAAATTTCTTCTCCCCTGGAATTTCACTCCCGAGTGCACATATATGAATCTTCCTTCTTGGATTAGGGCAGTAATGCATTGAAAATGAGGTGATAGCTCTCTAATCATATTGGCTCAACTAACTTTTATCACCCTTAAGTATTCCAGAGGGTTTCTAAACATGTGCAGGAAATTGCTTCACTCACTGCAACCTGGCACTTGTGAGAGCAACACAGCCCAGATAGCTCTGGTGAGGAAATGCATCATGGATTTATCACATCACATTCCCTCAGGAGAGAGTCAACATATTGTCTAATGTAATTCTAAAATATTATGGCAGAGCCTCCACTACCTTTAAATGCATATCTGCCAACACTGGTCCCAGTTGCATTCAAGTCAAATACCTCCTAGAGATTGCAGCTTGGTCCTCACTCTTGCTGGGCTGCTTATATTTGAGTCAGATCAGTGTGGCAGACAAGGCTGTCAGCTCCACTTCTGCCTTAAAGCCGCCTCAAGATATTTAGGTACATAAACACATAAACCTACAATCTCATAAATAGGCCATGATGCGTACATATAATTTACTCAAAGTGGTAACAGCTTGAGTTTCTCAACTGTGAATCATTGTCTTCTGGTTTTCATACATAGCTCAGAAAAATATTTGCCAAGTCAGTTTGGGGTTTGTTTTGTTTTTTGTTTTCTGACAAGCTGCAGTGAAAGGCACCCCTGTAGAAATCAGATAGGTCAAGCTAAAGGATCTAGTGACAGTCATAAAATTTGGGAAACGAATGCCTGCCCTTTAAGTGTGATGGTTTCGTTATTTCTCAGCTTGATTCTTTCTCGGGAAAGTTATTGTCTGCTACGGTACTTGTTCTTTAAATTTCCATTTTGCAAATGTTTTCTCTACATTTTTAATAAATGGGGAGTGCACCTGTCACTCTCAAGAGAGAAATTATCTTCTTTGCTCAAAAAAGTAGATTGATTTCTACCCCTATGACTTCTCAGCAAATAAAAGCTGATGAGCTGTCACAATCCTCTGCAGAGTGCAGTGAAATATGTTATCCCTTAGGAATTTTTAACGTAAAATCATCTTCCTTTTGAAGAGATTAATTCCAAATTAGTAAACAATAACTAATTAATAAGATGATAATAGCCTAGAAAGACATTCGTTGGGCATCAAATTGAAATTTAGCCAAATGTACAAAACACCAGTTTTAGTGATGGGTACTGTCCAAACTGGAAGCCAGGAAGGTACCATTTCCCTCTCAAGTATTTCTGCTTCTGCTACAGATACTGAATATTCATTCTTAAGCCAGATGGCCTCTGCTTGTGATACAATTAAAATGCCTTAGAGAAAAAAAAAAACCCGCTTGACTCTCATTAAAGTCCAATGGCGGGGACTGTTCTGCTTTGTATGACTTCATTATGCCATCAAAATGGAGACATTTCCAACATAGCAGTGTTGTAAACTTCCCCCAAACCTGCTTTATGACAAGCTTAGTGAATGTGTCATAATCAGATATAGAATATCCAATCCTTTCAGCTGCTCACATTGATATTTAGGAAGGCACTGTGGAAGGAAGACTGCACATCAGAGCTTGTCTCAGGTGTCATTTCCAAAGACGTAGTGCCACATAAGTGATTATTGACTGACAAACTCAAAAAGATTAGGATTAGTGATCTCACCAGCCTGTAAAAGTGAAGGGAAAAGCTTCAGGAACACAGCCTAGAAATCAGACGGTATAAGTTAGCTCACTTCTTTCATCTGTCAAAATAGACTTAACTTTAGTGTAATTTTCCTATAACATTTTTATTTTTAAATCCTCGTAGTCTATAAGTGCTGCTGGAAAACGAGATCTAAAGAACCTGGTTTCATCATTCATGCCAGAGGACACAGTCATGCAGGTCTTATTGCAGCATTTCTTATTCAAACTGTCCCTTTGGCACTGTGAATGTAGAAAATTCATTTCATCCTCCCCCCCGAGGTGTCGGAAGACAAACACATCACCACACAATAACGCCAGATGTAGAGAATGAGAATAATTAAATTCTACAGCTGAAAGCAGCAATTCATCAGCATCAACATCTTCCATCCATGTGAGTGTGTGGTCCTCACGTAAAGCCAGTCTGGAATTTTCTCACCAAATGAAAACTCATTGTAGAAACACATCATTTGCAGTTAATTTTTACAAAAGGCTTTGTAGATCAAAAGTAGGATTCTGGTCAAAATCAGAGAGAAGGAAACAGTCTACTTTAGTCTGGTAACTCCGGTCCTTAAAGAGATCCTATTTACACATTGGTACCAGGATTTAAGCTGCAGAGCATAGGGCGGGATTTTTTTTTTCCCCTATCTAATAAATATTTGATTATTCATACAGCCATAGCATGATTCTAGGTGGAAAGATGAAGGCACTTACCTGAGAAGGCTAATGAGCAATCCATCTTTGAGCTCCTAAACCCTTGTGATCTGGGTATTTTTATGGCATGCATACTTCTGGACTCAGGTAGGCATCCAGGTCCTGCCTGTTATGGTGTATGTGGATGCAGCTTGGGTGCTTTATTTATTCTAACTGCTGATTAAGGGCCACAAAAATCATCAGAGAGATGGAGCACCTTCCTTATTAAGACAGATAGTTGGGATTGTTCAGCCTGGAGAAGAGAATGCTCCAGGAAGACATTATAGCATTCATCCAGTACTTAAAGGGGGTCTACAGGAAAGATGGAGAGGGAGATTTTACAGGGACATGTGGTGGTAGGATGAGGGGTAATGGTTTCAAACTGAAAGAGGGTGTATTTAGATTAGGTATTAGGAAGAAATTCTTTACTATGAGGTTGGTAAGACACTGGAACAGGTTGCCCAGTGAGGTTGTAGATGCCCCCACCTGTAAGTGTTCAAGGCCAGGCTGGAGGGGGCATTGAGCAACCTGATCTAGTGAAAGGTGTCCCTGCCTGTGGAAGAGGACTTGGGACTAGATGATCTTTAAGGTCCCTTCCAACCCAAACCAGGCTTCAGAGCATAGAGTTTTTTGTGTCTGTCCTAATTAGGATCAGACTCCTCTAAAGTAGGCTAAGTCTCAGTGCACACCTAAAGAGTGTCAGACCCTGGCCTCCACTGAACCTGCTGTTCCTCTGTGTCCCAAGATATCATTATTTTTGTGCATGTTTTCTCAGGTCTAAGTAACTGAAATGTTTATTTTAAGAGACATGCTGAGAGTTGCTGGAGAATATTTAGATGTCAGGAAAAGGAATGATTTGTGTTGCATGCCTTGGTGTATGGCACACAAAGGGGTAAGGATGCTGTACAGGACAGGACAAAATGGGTGGGATGTGCATCAGAAGAAGTCAAGGCTGTTGAAGTTCTTGTTTAAACTCTTCCGTGGAGCAACTTCTGGCATGATCTATCCCAAACCACACCCAGGTTTCCTCTTGGAGATTGCTAGTTGAAACAGGCCGAAACACAGCCATGGAGCAAACAAAAAATGAAGCAGTGCCCACAGTCAGTGATCCATTTCATGCTCAGTCCCACAGTTTCATTGTTTGTTTGGTTGTTTTTTTTTGTTTAAGAAGAGAAAATCATTTTTCTTTTTTTTTTTTTTTTTTTTTTCTTTCCTGACAATGTGAAATCGGAAGACTATCTTCCATCTTTCAGAAGAGTTCAGAGGACAGGAAAACTGTCTCGATGTCTAACACTGCCTGTAGGATTGACCCCTTTTAGCCTGGAAAATGGTCTATAGAAACATCGGTTAAATCTACACTACGCATTATGTAAAACTCTATTCTTGCCTTATATGAAATCGTTTTGGAGAGAAACTTTTGGCCTGGTAAGCAACTGAAATGTGACATCATTTTCCTGGCAAGTCAGAAGCATATTGAAAACAGATATTTGTACTGTATAAGAAAGGACTTATCCCGAACTCCTGTGTGACAGAGGATTGTTGATTTAGCTTGGGAGCTCAGGCAGATTCTTTCATTCTATCTGAAAGGAATTCAATTTGTATCTAAAAGAGTGTCAAAAATAGCCTCTGCATTGATATGAGGAGAGAGTAAGTAAACAGTAAAGAAATTGTGAAAATATATGAGCCTAACCAGCGTTAGCACATCAGCACCTATCACTTCGTAATCTGTAACTACTTTCGTATTCAGAACCCACAGAGCTACTTAGGAAAGACATTTCCCATCAATCAGTTTATTGCTTGTTAACATTTCTCAGCACTACTTTCCTATGTATTTGGTTAATACTTTTGTATTGTAATCTATTCCCCATTAGACTTGTTGCAAATGGAGGAAACACAAAAGAGGAAGGTAATTTGCTGTGGACCAAACACATACCAGGGACTTGGTACTGATTCCTGTCAGTTTAAAAGAAGATAACCGCAAGGCCTCTAGTGTATAGGTCTCAAAAAGAGGTTGAAAGGTTGGGGAATTAGAGAAAATCTTGTAATGTCAACTAGACCATTAGCCTTTCACTTTCAATCCAGAATCTTTATGGTTAGGGGTTGTATCATCACGCTACTGTAATTCTCCCTCACACATCTGGGAAATTTTAACTTCATCACCAAGTAATAAAAATTTCATTTTCTTTCAGTCAGGTAATACAATGCTGTTGGAAACTTGAACCCGCTGGCAGCAGAATACAGGGCAGCCACTAATCTTTTCATCAGCATACCTCTGAGAGACCTCTTTTAGAGAGAGAAAGAGCAAGAGACAAGACAACCCCAGTTCCAATGAAATGACCCATTCAGCAAGGGTAGGAACAGGGATTACAGACAGTTTCTCTTTTGTATGTGAAAGAGCTATAGCACTGAATTAAGGAGTAAGACCACTGGCTTCTCTTAGAAAATCCAAATACCAAGCTTACGAATGAACAGTAGTTTGAAATTAGATCACTAAAATAAGGAGGTGGTTGTGGGAGTGCATATTCATATATATATATATATACATGGACAGTTTGCCACCAGGTGTAGTGTGCATTATGGATCAATTAATATCTCTCTGGAGATGACCTAAATTCCTTATTGCTTTGCTATTTGTGAGTAATGCATCCATAACAAAACAATGCTTATAAAATTTATATTGCAGAGCCTCATCACCTGAAGCCCCTACTTACTACAGAAAAATTAATTTTAGAAGGTTTTGAAAATTTGTAGGCACCCGTTTCCCCTTCTGTGAACGTGACAGTCCTTAATTTACCAGTAATCCAAAGAAACTAAAAAACCTTTTGATGTGAAGAAAGGAAGCTCTTCCATGAACAGTGTAGACACAATTTTTAACGGTTATCCTGAGTTTTCAAAGGTTTACAAAAAATGCCAAGAAGCTGAAAATCTTTCCATTTCTAATGCAGTCAGGTAGAAGAACTTAGCTGAAAAGTAAAACTGAACAGAATTGTTCTGTTCTAACTCAAACCAGGACAGGTTCCTATAACTGGAAGCCGTCCCTGACACATCTCCTAGTTCATAAATGTGTACAATATGAATGCCCACATCAGAGCTTTTCATCCAGTGATCTCCTTATGCTCCTCCACTGCTGATACTGTCTTAGCCCAAGATAATAACACAGCTGGCCAGATGAACCAAGTCATGCAAGTGCCAGTTTATGCCTATGAACGATGGTCCTCTGGTGACTAGCTCAGCTGTAGGCTCCTGTGCTATATAAACACATAAAGTTAGTTAAGATAGATCCCATCCCAAGACGCAGGACATAATATGTGTATTATTTTAAAAACCAGTGATGCTAGTAAAGAGGTGAAGATAGTATATTTTTGGATGTGTCCAGGAAAGAGTAGGAACTGGAAAGGTGTGTTCGCTTATCTGGGGCACAAGTAATCTATAATCAAGCTGTTTTTTCAAATGACATCTTTAAGGTGTTTGGGGTATCAGACCGTTTCCCGTATAAGTGGGAAATGTGTTCGTGGGCAGCCACAGGTGAGGAAATCCCAGTTACTTATGAAATGGATTTCTCATATGTGTTTACAATCCATGGCATGCCTCCACAATTTGTCACAAAGGTATCGCCATGTATTTACATGGATAGTTATGTGTACTTAGTAGTATGTAGTCTCTGTATTTATAATAGCGTAATGTAGGTAACAAGAGAGAAGGACGTAAAGCAAGCACCACCCACTGTCTGAGGAAGAACTAAAACCAACAAATACATTTTAAAAAATAACAGTATCATCCAGCATCCAATTTGTGAGTTTTGAAAACTTTCCATACAGAAGTCACCTGAATAACTCTGGCTTTAGTAATGAATATAACCATTATGGTTGCCAGCCTCAAGCATTTGTGTTTGCATATCAGAAAGGGTGCTGTGATACTTCAAGACAAAGTTCACATAGTTCATTTTGTTCTCATTATGTTCTCAGCTAAATAGATGAGATATGGTGGATTTTAGGAGGTACACGTGAGAAGGGAATTTGGTGCAGTAGCTCTAGCTCCCCCACTGTTTTCCTAGAAGGAACTTGATCCTAAATGTGGCACAAACACAAGTTATTAATACAATCTATCCAGAGTGATTTCTATATGTTATTACATATTTAAACATTGTCTTTGAATGGGGTCTGTGAGTCTCTTCAGGGCAAATGACTATGTTTGGTTGTTGCCATCTCAGTGCTGGAAAGGGCAAGTAACCGCAGAAGTTACATTACCACAGAGCAGGTACTCTGTGGGGAATACAGAACATATGCAGAAGAGGATTTGGATGAAACCTGAGCAACGTGCAATAAAACAAGAATGAACTTGGACAGCTTATCGGGGATGGGATTTACAGTGGTATTTGTTTGGCCTCGTCACGCTGACCTACTTTTCTGTCCCTGGAATAGGAAGGAGGTGCTGCTGCTGGCCTTAGGCTCAGGCACGGTCTGAAAAAGCAAGTTGCTCCCAATGTCTCTTGATTGCTTCTCAAAGTCTTGGAGCTAGCCATCACCAGCTTACAAGTTTGACTTACCATCTTATTAATAGTTCATCCAATTTACTTTAATTTTTTGAATGAATAGCAGAGGCCAGAGTTGGTACCCTGTGGTTGGCAACCCTGTGTTCTCACAGTTTTGAGCAGCGTTACACAATGGTGCTCCAGCTGCCTTGCATCCCTCCAGCAGGCAACAGTATGGTGAGGCTAAATGTGTCTCGGGAAGAGTGATATTGATTGATTTATTCAATACTTTTGCCTGCCAAGCTCTTCAGATGCAAAATGCAGTCTTCCACAGCGTCTGCCACTTGTCACATACTGTCCTAAGATGATTAAAAATGCAGAGAGAAAAGCTGTTCCATTGTTTTTGGTGCTCAGAGTGTTGAAAATAAAATTACACGCTATGGGTATATTTTGATAGGTGGCTCTGTTCTAAAAATGAATGTAGAAAAGGCGCTATGGGGTAGCATGCTTGTTTTTTTTCTGTCAGGATTGTACATGGACCAGGTACAAAGGTTATTTTTATGACTGCCCAAGCTGTGAATGCAGCTTGGTCATTTCTCAGAGAGGAATTCAGTTATCACCACTCTCATACATCATGACCAGTAATGACAACTTAGGTCCCTATTTTCCTTTGTATATAAAATGGTGACTTAGATCATCACAAAGTTTTGGTACTTCATGAGTGGCTTCGTACAAGTGTAGTTGATCAGAACCTGCTGGATTGAGACCATTCAGGTCCAATCTTATTGTGTATTCTTGTAGCAAGGATTATCTGACCTGACTTCTCATCCCCTATGTGGAGTACTGTCGTTATGTAAAGCATTTTACATGTCTGATCCTGCTCCTTAGAGGCTCTCCTTGATCTGGGACTGGTGTTTTATACTTCTTGCCTGGTTTAAGTTTGTGGCATATGTGTCCTATTTTATATGCCTATCGTCTGGGGCAGTGGATTAAGGCTGGCACAGATATACCAAACCCTAATCACTTTAGAGGGCCTGCAGGTCTCCAGAGGTAGTAAGTACTTGAAATGTTTATAATACTAGATTCAGCTGATGTTGCTTGAAATCCATTCAGCAAGCAGATCTGGAAGGCAGGAAGCCGAGAGTTTTACATAGTCTTTTTTTTCCTAAATATAGTTGCCCTGTTAATACTGTTTTATATGCACACAATGCTCAGTTTTGGTTTTGGTAGTGTGGTGAGTTTTTTCCCCTGATATTAATGCAAGAATATTTCATATGAAACACTTTTCACTGCAAAATATATCCATCACCCAGTACCTTGGCTTCTCCTATGAGAGTTTCAGTCCACTCTGCATAGCACTGGGTCAAAGGCAGATTGCTAGTGAGTCATCTATTTCTAGCCTTTTGAAAAAGTGATAAAACATAAAATGTGTTTGTGCTAAGGTACCTGGATTTGTCATCTCCAGGTCACTACACAACAGTTTACTCAGAGGAGCCAAGGGGATTATAAAACACCTCCAGTGCTCAGAAGCAGCACTTGTACATGTGATGCACAATCTGTCCCACACTCTTCTGGTGTGGAAATGAAATGCATTTTCAGCATTAGCTGAACTGAAAGCATTTTCAGTATTAGCATCATTAGGCTTTATAGATGTGAGAAGGTACCATCCGGCACAACGATGGTACCAGTGCTATCACTGTTACCATAAAGATAACACATCTTTTGTGTGTTGGTTTCAGTTTGACTCTCAAGAAGATCTAGGCAACAATTTTATTTTTTTTCTCTTTATTGTCAAGTTATATCATGACATCTTGCAATAGACTTTAATAAAAATAAACAGGAGTGAGATCACTTTTAAGGAAACAGTTTTGTCAAGGCAAGAGTGAATTGCAGCAAGCTGACTGGAAAGGTATTGCCTTTGAGAAATGAGAAAGGAGTAAGAAACTTGTTTCTAATAATTGGAATCAGACTCTGGAAAAAGACTTCCACAGAGTGGTAGCTATAAGAAAACTGTTGTTCTTAAGATAAAGTTTAAATTTGCGAGGAAGATCAGCTGATAGGATATCTATGATATGAGGAGGTCAGAGGTGCCCCAAGAAGTCCCTGCAGTCCCCTGTTCTTTCTGAATTCCTTTTGTATTTAAGGTTTATCTAGTTTGTACTCCAGGTTTATTTGTCTTAAACCCATGCCGAAAAGAAAACAGAGTCCAGTATGAGGGTCTGAAAGTGACAATTTCCCAGCAAACATTTTGATTTTAACATGTTGTGTACCCACAAAGTCTTCTTTTGGAGACTTTGGGTGGAGATGTACCGCTTCATGCACTTGCCTCCATTCTTGCCTTTCTAGACAATAGTTCTTCTAGTTATTTGCTGATGAACTGTGTTGAACTCTCCTTCCAACAGTGCTGACTGTTGTTTACGGGAGAGAAGTGAAGATGAGGCTATGGGTCAGACTGAAGAACCTTCAATGAAAATGAGATCTTTTGTTGTCCTGGCCAAGAAATTTGTGCATGCTATTAAAAAAAAAATAAAAATAGCCAGGGTAAATTGAAAATGGAGCTGTTGGCATAGCTACTCTGTTAGTCTCTAATCTGAGTTACCACAGCATTCTTCTAGCAGTTGATCAGTGAGAGACTTTGAGCTGAGAGGCCAGTCAGCCAGAGGCAGCAGGAGACAGCATGAGACACTTGTATGAGATACCATCGCTTCCCCTTTGTTTCCACAAGCGGTTCAAGGCCATCGTCTTGGGCCTTCCTGAGTGTCTGGTTTGCGTCTAAAGTACCTTTGAGATGACTGCTTTTGGGGGGGCTTGTAGATCTGCTGGAAGCCAGTTTAGGAGCTGCAACTGACAGTGTCCAGAAGAGACTAGTGGGGATTTGCACAATGAGGTTTTCCATTTCTAAAATGTCCAGAGCAGATATTTTGAATCAGGATTTTGCCTGAGGAGAAGAAATGTATTCTTACTCCCTTTTTTTCTGATGGCATCTGCCTCACCTGAATTGGTGTTTTCACCATTGCTTGCCATGTTTTTCTTACGGAGAAATTATATTGCACATTTTAAAATTTGAAAAAAATACTTTTTCCTGGGGTTTGGTTGTGGGTTTTTTTTTTTATTTTTTTTATTTAAATAACGATGTGGTATTTTAGAGGAGGCAAAGCTGAGTTCTTGGTCTTTCTCAGGTAAGTCTTCCAAATCAGAGCAATAGACCTGCTGCAAACTACTGGTCATGGATCCATTAAGATGTGCCAGTGCTCCAAATTACTGAGTTAAAGCTTTGCCCTCTGATAAGAATGGGTGTCTAGCTTTAAAAATAAATCCTTTGGATTATAACAAAAATTTGAACTGTCAAGAAATAAATGGTGTGGTGAACTGAAACGCAGGTCTTTTGAGCTGCCCTCAAATTAGCTGTATTGTAGTAATCTCTCTTTCCCTTTTCATTACTGTCAGCAACCTGTAGGGTTTCTTTTATATTTATGATGAAAATATCTGTCTATGAATCATACTACTGAAATGTGTGTGTTTTTGCCACTTCAAGGAATTAGTAAACAGCACATAGATTTTCTGGTAAAGAACACTGCATTGCTGGATCATTTCTACCAATAGGTATTTCTTCATGTAGACAACTTTCTTGCATAAAAAAATTCTTACTTTTCTGTGTGGTAGGTGGAGGGTATTTTTGTTAAGGAAATGCATATAACTTAATTTCTTGGTTTTCTGTATTTTCACTGTCAATACATATTTCAGTAAAACTTTTGTTGACTGTGGGTATTTATTAACAGGCTTTTGCAGCTAATTTCTTGTTGCAGTTACAAAATGACTTTGTTATAGAAAAATAGACGTATCTAAAATGCAGGAACCTGGCATACCTTTCATATTTTGAAGTCCCTTTGCTAAAATCTGTGGAGACAAGATAATTTTCATGTTAAAATATCACTTACCTTCAAATATAGAACTTTTTTCATGCACAAAATTATATTAATAAAAACATATTTATTCATATGCTAAACAAAAATGTAGCCTACTGCATGTTTGCAAGTTAAACATATATTATGAAGTAGTTTTCAATAATATTCTTTCACTCTTAATTTCAATCACCTACAATACCTAAGATTTTTTAGAAAAGATAGATAAATGGCACTAACAAAACACAAAGTACTGAATATTTGGGAAGACTGCAAGATGCTCTTCATTTGATCTGCTGTTTGTTAGTATCGCTGTAGACTATAGATGAGAACACCTGCAATTATCCTCCAGTTAATATACTTTTGAATTGGAAGAAAGGGCAGAGCTACAGTGCAGCTGGTGAGTAGTCTGATAACCTCTAGTGCAGATATTTAAAACACCTCTTCAGTGGGACTTCTTAATGATAAAATACATAGGGCTGGCTTTTCTGACAACCCATGGAACATGATAAATGATAGTAACCTTTTCTCTAAATTAAACTGGAAAACCATTGGCTGGCAGGGCAGAGTGCTCAGGAGCACAAGCTTTGAGATAGGAGCTTCCTTTCCTGCTCCTCCTCATAAATATATATTTTTATATTTATTTTTAAATTATGTCAGTATATTCTGGGCTATAGTCTCATGTCCATTTGGTTGAGTCTCCTTCACACTTGATAGTTTTGAAATAGTTATATTTGTCCCTATTTAATGTAGCAGCAGTTAGCTCAGGTCAGAGGACTCTCTAGATTTTATTTCCTTTTCTTCACAAAAGCAAACTCTACAAGTGTGAGCAATTCTCAACTACTTGTAAATAAAGTGTATGCCGAGAAGATCTTCAGTCTTGTAATTTCTCATACTTGCCTAAATGAGTTTACATTTTCAGAGAAGTAGTTAAAGTTACTCTTGGCTCAGGCATCTATTTTTGTTTAAGGAAACATTTTCTTTAAGAACGTGTACCTCAGTGCTATTTTGTGTTCAAGTTTCTCTTTGTGGTTGTGGTGGGGCTTTTCTGCTGTGGTCATCTACAACTATTTGTAAATTCTTCATAATAGTAATTTAGACCAGTAGAGGAACCTGCCTGATTTTTCAAGAGCCATTATTATATTAGTGATTTTTAAATACTGTTGTTTTCTCCTGCGGAATTGCAGTAAGATGCAGAAACCTGGTTATTTCTTGTTGCAGCTGGGTATTTATTATTTTGAAAATCTTTCCCTCCTGTCAGATGCTGCTGGTAACTGTAGTCAGATATTCAAGTAGCTGTGCTCTGATGGCAGGTATGAAGTTGTCTGTTCATTTTCTAAGCAAAGACCGGATGGTTGTTCCGGGATAAGCAAACTGATTTGCAGTTAAAACCTAAAGTAAAGGTATATAATTTCAGGCTATAAACCAGCCACATCTCATGCTGTATGTGACTCAAAAATAAAACTGTGAGAGACAGAGATAATCGGCTTCTTCACTGCCCTGTACATATGGGGTATTTTTTTATGTAAGTGAAGAACAGGTGGGTTATTCTCTCCCTTGAGTTAACAGAGGTGAATTCAGATTTGTACCTTCAACTAGTTCATGTTTTTTCCCTTGCTTTACACAGAGATGGATATAAAAAGAAGGAAAGGGCTGTATTTAGAGAATCAGGCCAATAGGAAATCATCAATTTGATTTAGAAGCCAGTGATAAATCTGTCTCCCTCGGAGTTTTCAGCAAGCATTGAGGCACTCCACCTCCAGCTCCAGCCACCTCATACTTCCAGTTTCTGTGAGCAGTAAACCATTGCACTTCCAAAAACAAACTGGGAAAACTTTAAAATTTTGAACTCCTTCAGGGTTATATAGGGCCTATGAGAGGTGAGATCTTGATCATTTTGTGACTGACAATGTCTTAGGGGAGAAAGAGCTTTGCACAGAGTCCCATGGCTTCAGCACTCCAGTAATAGTCCTACCACCGCTGGCGGTTAGATTTACCCATCAGAAGTCCAGCTTTTGCATTTTATTCTAGTGTCTTTAATATATTTGCACAAACCTTCAGTATATTCACAGTATTACAGGCAGGAAAAATTGTACTGGGATGAAGAAACAAAGGCAGATATTGCTGAAGAAATTTTAAATAATGTGCAGATTTCTTGGGGGCATTGATTCATGGTGTCAATAGTCGTTTGTGAATTGCGGCCATTTTTTACCTCTGAACAGAGCAATACCTCTGAAATATAGTAATTACCTATTGATTAGCTCTATAGTCATTTTCGTGCATCAGTCGTTCCGATAAAAAATTAAGTAGCACTTTTTTTACACCAATGTGTAAGATCCATACATTGTCCATTAAGAACTGAAAGCAGGTTTTAAAATATTTTCTTTTTTTTTTTTTATTGCGGAGACCACCTCAACATTTTCAATAGCCATATCTCAGGAAAAATAGAACAATTCTTAAGGGCTTTTTTTTTTTGTTTAGTTTTTTTTTTGTTGTTGAGAGGGGAGCTGCAAATGTTCTGCTGTCTCACTACGGGGCTGCAACAAGAAGGACATATTTGTCACTGATGCTAATGTCATTTTCTGTTTTTTTCCTACTGTGTGACTCTCCTTTTAATCCCAATTGTTGGTAATGTGCTATTTTTTGATTAAATGAGGAGACCTGAGCTTCAGCAAGGAGAAAATAATTAAAACTATTTGTTTCACAGACTGTCAGCAGCTATTAGGTATTAGACAAATACAAGCTGAGGTTTTTTTTTTCCCTGAGCCATGTTATAGACTTTGCGAAGTTCACAACTGTAATCCTCTTTTATTGAACACAGATTTAAAAGTAAAGGTCAGTTATGTTTTGGTCACTAAGGAGTTTATATAATTGGTAAAACCTGAACATTTAGATTTTTCTCTTACATAAAAAGTTTGCTTCTTGGGATACTCTCGTTTTTCCATTGTGGCTCCCTTACAGAACTCAACGACTAAAACCTAGTCACATTAGTTCAGTGGATATTTGCAAAGCAGAGGCAGCTTTGCAGTTTGTCCCACCAGCTCACATGTGGCTCATGCCCCGAGAAGGGCTAAGCAGTGGCAAGGATCGTGTCTGATGCTGGTAGCCTCTGTTCCCTGAGACTGGTCCCATTTGCCCTCCTTCCCTGCAGCACCGCGCATCCAGAATGCAGTACACTGACACAGCACTGTTTTGATGCCCCTTACAATTTTGCTGCAAGAGGAGCCTTGTTTTCTGCCCTACTCTACGGGCTTGGCACTACTTGTAGAATTACTATTTCTCCTGCCTTCTCAGATTTGACTGGGTCAATGTATTGATGAGGTTTCACCTAGTATTTCCCTCTTCTTTCTGTACTATCAAAAGGCTTGGGCTTGCTCCTTTGTTTGCTTCAGAGATGGTAAGAGCCATCTGCCCCAACAGCTCGTACTTTGAAGGCTGCTCTCTGCCCCTGTTTGGTTTCTGAAGGGGTTTGGTGAGATGGATGGGTGATCCAAGGAGGGTGAGTGTCATTGATGTGCTGGGAAGCTTCCTACCCTGATCCCCTGAGGAGACCTTCATCCATGTGGCATATGGGCTACAAAGAGGCATCTGACTCAATGGGTCAAATGCCTGGCATGCTGACGTAGGAACCACACTCAGTGAGGTTGTAGTGGGGGCCTGGCAAGAGACATTTAGGAATTTAGGAGGAAAAGGCAATGATGAAGAGCTGGGACTATCTGCAAGATTGTCATGGAGCATGATGAAAGCGCAGGCAGAGAAATGGGTGCAAGTTTAGACTGCAGATGTGCTTTGCATACCACCTAGAGAAACGGAGTCCTGATCTTGATTGGAACAACTCAATTCCACTGTGAAGTACATATTAAATAACAATAGGAGGCTCCAGAGCTGTGCAGAGTTGCAGGTGAAGAGCAGATTTTTAAGCAAGCTGCTGGGTGGGTGGGAGAGGCAGGGGGGAGGGCTGAGACAGGCAGTTTGTGCTGGCGTTCAAACCTCTGCTCAGACCTCAGCCTGTATTTTTATGAGTTAAAAGCAGTAACTAATCTACAGCGTAGTTCTGAATTAATTCAGCTGGAATTTTTCCCAGGAAGCAGGAGTTTAATCATCTGGAGCATCTCTGTTTGCAGCATATCACCGTGAGCGAGCGAGCGAGGAGGTTTCATTGATCAGACTTTAAAGGCAAACAACGTGTGTAGCAAAATGGCATTACCAAAGAGCGAAGTTCAATATGAGCTCCCTAAACAAAGCAGATTATTTCAGCGCCAGATGAGTCCGTAACGTGTATTTATCGAACCACAGAACCTCACAGTATTTATTTCCCATTCTAAACAAGTGCTCTAACCTTTTAGTCAAGAAGCCCTATGAATACAAGTGCAACAGAAACTCTCCTGGGGCACTTAATAAAAAGCAAAGGTTAATTCCCACTGCATTATTTTGGTTATTAATAGTTCTGCAAGTGTAAATCTCTATGTCATAACTACCTATGCCCTTAATCGGTCCAGTATGAAAACCCCAATCAGATGCTCTCTGCAGAGATCACTTATCTGAGAAGGAAATAAAAGGAATATGAAGATTTTCAGGAAGATTGTTGGGATTGAGATTTTTAATATTCTTCTTTTTGTTATTTATTTATTTGTTTTAAATAGCAGACTGGGGAAAGACTTTGGGTATGAAAGGGATTAGATGTTTTTTTCCTTTCCAGTTTTTCTTTGTCCTCCTTCAGATAATGAGATTTGACTGTTCACTATGGATCTCAGTTTTGGAACTTGAACCAATTCTTCCTGCAACACAAGCCAAGGCAGTCAGTGTAGTCATTCACACAGGACTGGGGTATATCGTGTCGCCTATAAAGCAACATGACACTTCCTCTGTGACTTCTGTCATCTGGCAAAGGAAACAGGAACATGAGAAGGACCACATCTGTCACCAAATCCAGTCCTGGCCTTTGCAGGGTAGACATTTTTCACCAATTAATAGCTCCATCTGCTACCATAATGAAGGTTTAGAAAACACCTTAGAAATAAGCCTGGAAATTAAAATTAACAACTTCAGTGCACAGTAAATCTAGGTCTTGCCGCTTACTAGTACTTAACAATTTAAGTACATCCCACTTCCCTTCTTTCTGTTCCACTGTCAAGAACAGCCACCGTTGGTTTTTTCTTTCTGCTCCCTTACAAATTAATAACTTTATCATCTCTGCCCAGGCTAACATCCCTCTCTGCACTATGAGTACCAGCCTGCCCTTCTTTCTGTTTGTTTAGTTGATCAAAGGTGATGAGTTTGAAATCACGAGTAATTGTTTTCAAACTGCAAGGTTTTTACTTCTGTTTCAGACCTTGAGAAGCATTTGTGTGGCTGAGAGTTTATGTGTTCGTTCTCTCTCTAATGAGCTCTCCTGTAAAACATGTGATGCCTCAGATCTTGTCTGACATAATTCTAGAAACATGAGTAATCTCATTGATATCAATGATACTATTTTCCTGTTTAAAGTTACACATGTACTTTGGGGCTCTTCTGAATCGAAGCCATCAATAGGTTCCTTGACAGACTGTAAAAAGGCTTAAGCTCAATTTCAGTCTACACAATAAAAAGCTTGATTTGAATAGTAAGACTCAGTCTTCCTTTGCATTTGCATTTTTAGTTATTTTGTTAAAACCAGGTTGACTCTAGTGCATTAGTAAGCATTCAGATATGCCAATTTGCAATTGAATATAGCCTTTGCCTTTAAATATAGTACTTCTCTCAGGTAACTAATGGGATAAGCGGTGCAGACAGCTCCGTAATCATATGGTTTCAGAATCTATCTGTGATTTTATGATTTTAGCATTCCATTGTGATAGAAAATGTGAAACGGCAGTTTTGTTTACAGGGTGACTAATTTTTTTCTTTACCTTTTTTGCAATCTTCTCTCTGATGAAACATGCCTTTAATTAAAATGAAGAGAACTGTCATTTTTAAAAGGTTCTATTACTTAAACAGAAATACTTTGAACTTATCAGGCACATTTTTCTCATCAAAATGAAGGATGTACAATGTGTAATTACTGACTTGAACTAACTAATTCTGTTTACTGTATCTGTCAGAAAGACGGGCTTAGAAAATCTGAACCACTCTCACTTATTCCTATTCTTTCACTAAAATAACTATAGAAAACCAATCTACTATTCTTATTTTCCATCTTTGGAGCACATCACTAGGGACAGACCTAAATTAACCCCCTTGTTTATATCTTTGATTTATTGTCCAAGATTAAATGCTGAAATTGCCAGCAACTGGAAATATAGGAAGCATAAATTTGCAGAATAAGTTTCCTTCCCTTCTTCTCACCACTTTTATCTGTCTTTCAGTTTTGACTTTCTCTTCTCAGCTTAGGGAATATTTCAAAACTATAATTTAAACACAATAACTATATAAAAAAACAGAAACCCAAACCAGTTGGAGTATGGACAGTGCTAAATGGTATTTGGTGATCTGCTTGAAACTTCTTCCTTCCAGCCAGTGCAGCCTCAGTAAGGTCTATCATGTTTCAGTCCCTACAGAAGGCTCAGAGTCAGCAAAAGGGAAAAGGAGATGAAGGTTGAGACCAAGGGTGGGGATAAGCACTGCAAGGTGATGCCTCTTTTTCCATGCAGGAACTTTGTGTGGAGTAGACCCATCAGCAGGACAGGTTTCAGCCCATCTAGCATGCTGCTGCAACATAAATGTGGGAAATTTGGGGGGAAAGTGTATTTTTACTTTCATCTCTCCCACCTTCCCAGGTGTATTTTCATCCTGCATTCTATTGACGCAGAGAAGTAGCACCCTGTAGTCATTTTGCATTAGTTTGTGCGCTTTACTGTTTCTGCTCCCCATCTTTGCTAGCGCAGGCACACGGGCTGCCTGAGTCCAGGCGAAGTGTCAGTCACTGACCTTACCTGGTGATCCAGAAAGGGATTAGCACCTTCTCACTTGAGCTTCTCATCTGGTTTCAACAAGTCCCTCCAGGGGACAGGTGAGAAAGCTGGGCTGGCATCCAGGCTCTCCTAGCCCTACCTCCTGGCTGAGCCCAACTGGAAATAGCCTCATTGCTGTTAGGGATGCAAAATGGAAGTTGTAGTAATTTTAAACTGAAGAGGCTGTGAAATAGCTGCTGGCCCTATGTTATTTGGGGTTATTTCATTTTGTGCATGTTCTGTGCGGTCTTTATGCGTTTGATCTCATTGTACTTCATTAAAGTTTTCTATATTTGTGGTTATCTTTTAAACATTTAAGAGTTCCATGCCTGTCCTGAGTACTTACAAGCATTAAAAAAATTAACAGTCCTCTTAAGAAAAGTGTGAAGTTGGAGACATAAGTCAGTTTCCATTTTCTGAGAAGGGAAAACAAGATATGTGGGCAAAGTGACTTGTAAAGTGTTAAACAGCAAATGAAAAAGCAGACATGATGGTAGGGTGCTACAAATTAGAAGAGATCGTATATATTTTGCCTGAAGTCTTGTGTTTTCAACAAAAGCTAACAAAGACATTTTATTTTTTTTGTGAGAGGTATGCACTTAGAACCTTGTTGCATCTCCTCCTCTCTGGGGCTGGTAAAAATGCAGCTACAATTTCAAATGTAAACAATTCTATATGCTTTTCTGTGTTGTTTTATTTTGATTGCCCCATATCTGGCAGCATTTGAAAGAACTCAACAATCCAAAGATGACCCACGTATTGGTATAAGATAATACACTAGAGAACGAAACTTCTAAAGCTTTCATGGTTGTTTGTTGTTTTCAGTCCTCTTTAATTTTGAACCATTCACAGTTTGAATCATATTTAAATTTTGTTTTCAGCTAAAAAATTGTGCATGTATTATTAAATGATGCAGATGTTCCAGTCACTACCTATCAAAGAGTTTGCTTCTCTAAGAGCTTTATTGGAGGGAGGAGTAGTCTTATGCTCTTACTCATATTTCTCAGATAGTAATAATTCAAAACTTAGTAGAATCAAAGCCTTGCGTAGTTAATAAAAATAACAGGATGATTCCTTAGTGTATATCTAGCATGAATACTAAGCTGTAATTAAGTATTCTTACTTAATGATAGATCAGTCTTGATCTTGCAATGAAGAAGATTATATTGAATTGCTCACATGATACAGCAATTACAGCCATACAGCTGGTAGTAAACAAATAAATTGTGTGTTTTCCTTTACAAACACGCAAAAGCAATAACAGCCTAGTGCGCAAGGCATCGGGGTTAAGATTTAGGAGGCTCATTCTGTCCTCATCTCTTCACCTGCCTTGCACATTCACTTCAGTAAATCATTTTGCCTGTCTGGGAGCAGAGGTGTTGCAGAAAATCCCACATTATGTGAAGATACTCAGGACAATTCTGAGCAATTTAAGTAAGACATCCTCAGCAATAGGTAGCTGCAGGACATCACCTGGTTTCCAGAAGGCTGGTTAAGAAGCTGCAGCTTTTTGTGAAGTACGTTTACTCTCTCAGCTGTCTCCTTCTGTTATTGCCTGCCTTATTTCCTAAAGACGGGATGTTCTTCCAGCAATTGACTGTCTCTGGCTGGATGCTTATGCAATGTCTGGGGCAGCAGGCTTCTATCTGTCAAATTTTGCATATGATTACTGTGCTGAATGAGGTAACAAGTGTAATGCAATTTGAGTGGCTGCAGCGATATCTCAGTTCTGACTTTGAAGACATTGCCGTCTGCCGCGAGGCAAGCTTAGGGATCAACTTTCAGGCAAAGTAATCTTCCCCAATGCACTTGACACAATGAACAAAGGACTGTTATGATTAATGACTTTGACCCAAAGTTTCAAGTCTCTGCTCAAATTCAGTCATGTAAAGTCGGGTTCTTGTTCCCATTTCGAAAATCACTGAAAAATAAGCATCATTCTCTACTCCTTCATTTCAACAGCTTAGAAAATGCAAAGTATGAATCCACAAACATGCCTGCTCAAATCAGTGAGGTTATATTGCTCTTCTAAGTGAAAGATACTCAATTTGAAATTAACACACATACATTTAGTTTTGTTGTATCTGTGAGTTCACTGTTGAAGCCTCTATATGAAGTCAGTGAAGATCTCTTCAATGTGGCCCAACGAGCTGGACAGGCAATAGGGGCTTCATTCAGCTGCCTGATAACATAGGCATCTGATGCTGTTTAGGATTCCCCATGATGCCCTGCTTAGTCTGAAGCAGCTGCTTTGGAAGAGGAGAGTTAAGAGCTATGGTCACTGTCTTCCTCACTAAACCTTTGCTCGTGTTTTGAGTCTGACAGAAGAGCCATCCTAGGGCTTCAGAATAAAGCTGCTTGGTGATTTTCTGGCAAAACAAATTCTGTCATTACTCTAACATAAAACAAAGTGTCATCTTCCACCATTGACTCCATCAAAAGGTTCATGGGCAATCAGGCATTCAAATCTGTGTGCCTGCCTGCTCCTTGGGCTCCCTGAGCAATGGGCTGACCCTGGTAGTCTTTAAGGGACAGTTCCTTTCTTCCCTGGTCTACTTTGTCTACAGGCTTCCCAGCCACCTATCTGAGGGCTGATGTGGAAATAAGGTGGGGCTTCTCAGGCTGTCTGTATTCCTGGATTTTTTTGAAAGATCTTTCCAGAAAATTTGATTTCAATAGAAAGGGAAGGAGAGATTCAGAATTTGGTACTTTTTTTGTCTGTTTGCCAGCTATCTCTGCTTCTGTTCCTTTATAGTGCTAGGACGCTCAGGGAAAAGCTTCTCTTTTTCCCAGAATAAACATGAATTATTCATATCATAATGGCTCCTTTCCTTTAACATTTTGGTATTTTTTTAGTTTGGAAATTACCTTGTGTTCTTAATTCATCAATGTTTTATTATATATTCATGTCTTTCATTCAGAAATTATTTCTCTGTAGCCACAACATTGTCAGGAGAAAGGCTTCACATTTTAACTCAGCCATTTCTTTTTGTGGCTGACGTCTCTTTTAAAGATGAAATCTAAAGAATTTTATTATGGAGTGAATTTATTAAAAAATTCTCTTTGCCTTGAGTTGGAGATTGAAGAGAAATTAATTTGATGGTGCTGACTGGGTCTCTAGGGAGAACTGTATATTCAATAAAACATCTCTATCTCTTTCTGGTCTATAATCAAGACAGAGATTGGATAGAAAGAGAATAATAGTGAGCTACATCGGAAAGAATAGGCAGAGAAAGAGACCGCAGATTGAAATCAGGGCTTTTGAGTGAAGGCAGAGATGTCTGAAAAGCTGTGCTGCCAGACCTCTGTGGCAGCTTCAGCTTCCTAGGGATCTGACAGTTGGTCCTGGCCACCAGTCTCACCAGGACTTACAGTCTGCTGTTACAGCCTTACTGATCAAAGGTTGCTGAACACATCCTTACACCTGTGTCATGATTTCCTTTCTAGCCTTTGTTTTCATACTCAGTGCTTCAACTGATTACTTTATGGCTGAAATTTTTCAGTCACATTAGGAGGGCTAGACACTGCAGAAGTTACACAACAAGCACTGAGTGCACGTAGCCCGTGTTTTCACCATGAGGCTGTGACAGTAGAGCAGCTGTTGTTATTTCACCTCAGAGTCTTGCACCCGTAAGTAATCTGGTTTTGAAATGATTCAGTATTTCACAGATCATAGTAATCAGTGCTCCCTGGAACACAGGCAATTTATTTCTCACAAGTTTGTTTGCTTTATTATTCATAGGAATGCAATCCCAGCAGCTCCATTTCTGACAGTTTTCAAATGGTTCCGTGTTGCAGTGGCTTCGTGTTTCCCTTCGTTCTTGAGAGTCAAGCAGTTCATTAAGGGTGACTGGGTGTCACCCTTCCATTAGTTTCCAGCAACTACATGAAAGACTTTGCTGTACCAAGAAAAAGTAATTTAATGTTCTCATTCTTGTTGCTAAGTCCCACTGTGCACATACATAGTAGTACTCAGGCATTCCAGATGATCATTCTCTTTCCTGAAGAAAGATGGAAAAGGCGGAAAACTCTGTATATACAGAAACTCTGTATATACAGAGTTTTTCAGTCCAGGAGCAAATCAGTAAACTACTAACATTTGCAAAACATTACCAGAATAATTAATGTTGAGAAAAGTGAGGGAATGCTGAAAAAAGTGCCTGAGTATGCAGACCCAGAAGAAGGTCTGTTCTGTGTCTTCCTAGTTGGAACCTGAGAAACGTGTCACTGGCCAAAGACATGTCTTCTTGTTACCTGAGCCAGGAATGACCTGATGGAAGCTCGAACATTTAAAAAAGCCACAGAACAATCACCTGAACTCTCAGAAAGCTCTTTTAACTCATCAGCCCATGAGTAGATTTACTATACAAACTGAAAAGTACATGACATAATGGACGTGAGTACTTGAGGTAGGACCACTGTTACAAAACCACTGTTGATGAGTATTCCTGCAGCAGGGTATTTAATGTTGCTGATGAGAGGCATTCTACCAATATTTAATGTCTTCTTCATCACAAATTGTGTGGATAAAGGTGTTTTAATAAGTTCATCAGCATTAACCCATTTGCCAGCATACCAGGCAGTCCTAGGTGTACATCTACCTCTTTGGCCCCTCATTTGTGTCCCTCAAAATGCAACTGCAATGTCAGTCATTGAGTTTTCCAGCTTCCTACTCTCTGTCCTCTTTGCCCAACCTTCTGTCCTACCGTTTCTCAACATGGTGGCATCCTGAAGGCATAAAATACAAACCAAATGCAATCAGCTGATTGACTGGTGCAAGGGGAGGCTATTCCAAAGTACTCCTCTGATACCGTAGGTTGTATTACTACTGCTTTTTCAACTGTATAGCCAACAGTGTCAACAAATATAATTTAAAGTATATGCATGACATCCATTCAAACTGTTTGTTCACACCATCTGCTGGTAGTTACTGAAGATTGTACTGGGAAAATGAATGGATGGCAGAAGAGGAATTATGGGAACCCATTAGTTTTGTTTCCTGTCCAATTTTTTGTGATTTCCAATGGACATAACATACGGTCTTCCCAGGACACTGAGCTATGAATTCAGGTGAAGGTAGAACTGGATTAAAAAAGAAAGCACCATGAAACCATCATGTGTAGCTGATGCAGATAAATAATTTCCAAAGAGTTAAGCTGTTGAGCCTGTCGTAGACAAATGAGAGTTATGATATTTCATGGCGACATGGCTGTAAGGACTGACTGTCATCAGCTAATACATTTTGTGAGCATTAGGGCCTAATATTGATAAGATTATATGGCACTTAGAAATTCATTAATCAAAATGCATTAACTAAAAAGTCTTAAAAAAACAAAACTAAACCACAAACTCTTAGTGTATGTCCCACATGGAACAGAATATTCCATTTCATGCTGAGGGAAATTATTCTGTGTTGATAACTTACTACTGGCGAATATTTTAAAAAAGAAATATCCAGCATCTGTAAACCCCATCTTTTTGTTTGGGAATAGATAGTGACAAAATAATGTAATTTTGTATATATAGACTGCATTTTGCTTAAATAAGCGAGTCACATGCTATCTTTTCTCTCCTTTTTTCCACAGCCTACTCATGTAATGAGCAACACGAACATATGGAAATTCAATCAGACCTTCATTTACTGATGAAGGGTCGCTGTAAACAAATAGCTAATTGCAAAAAAAAAAAAAGTAAAAGATGTGATCGATAATGTAATAAGCAAAAAGAACTGCAGATGCAGCATTTCATTAGGAAAAAGTTAAGCAGAAATTAGTTTTACTTGGATATGACAAAGGTATTAATTATACTTGCTTGAATACTAATAATATAATAATTTGTAAACAAAAATCCAATTTAAAAAAAGTTCAGCATGAATAAATTCATAACTGAAGAGTGAAGAAACTGTGCAATTTCTAGGAATTCCTCTTGTCTTAGGACAAGTCCAGCCAATTCATGAACAAGATGATATTGATCCTGTATATATATATATTATTGTGTTACTCTTAGCTTCTTTATTTGTTTTAGTTTTGGCAATGTGTTGAGTATCCTCTCCTGAGATTTGAATGGTACTTCTTATTACTGCCTGTCTTTGTGCAACTTTCAGAATAACACTGCAGAATCCCAAAGAGAGGAACTTGGTTTTTTTTGTACACAGCATCATGACAAACATCCTGATGTTACAGATTAAGGTATTCAGCCACTGACTGGTGATTCCTCTGGCCTGTTATTGGGTACTCTCATTCCTAGAACGCCATTGGCATTAAAGGTTGGGCCAGATGTGTTGCTTTGACAGTAGTCTCCCGCTTATGCTTTTTTTTTGTTTTCCAAGGACTTTATGGTTCCTTCTCATCTTTTGATGGGCTATCATGAGGTAAAAGAAGAGCTATGGGGCTCCCAGAAAAGTTGGCAATCAGGAGCGAGACTGCCACTGCTTGAACGATTTATCCTGCTCCCTGTCTAGATACTCATGAATTGCTCCTGTGGTTGCAACCTGCTGCCAGCCTCTTCTTTCCCAAGAGGTCCTCCGGTGCTGGTACACAGGCAGGACATGTGTGCATCTGTCTGTGCATTTGTGTGTGTTGCAGTTGATCTATGGGCGTGTAGTAGATCCAACATTTTGGGAGATTGTCTTGACTGTGTGTGGGCAAGTGGATGTACAGTGTTTTCATGGTAGATATGAGCATGATCCAGAGGTGGAATTTTCTGCTAGAGGTGGCTTTTCTGCCAGCTTCTCAAAACAGGTAGGTCATCCATCCAGATGGAAAGTCAGGCCATTTTCTTTTTACTTTCATTAAAACAGAAAACATGACAAAACAATGAAGAGATCTTCAAGTAAGGGAACATTAAAGCTTTCAGAATTAATTAAGCACTCAGAAGATGGGATAAGACAATTAATTAATCATACATATGCAACTCTGCTCCCTGTTGCACTGGAAAAAATATTTTCGTTTAATTGAAATTATTATACAATAATTGCTTAATGTATTGTGGTATTTTTTCCTTACGTGTTTAGATAATTGCTTTTAGCAACAAGTGATAGAAACTAAATAGGAATTTTGCATAGAACCTTCTACTCAGCATATTAGCCATGGTGTTGAAAAACAAATTAAGTCCTGTGAAAAGATACAGAATCTGACCTTAATGAATGGTGACAATGTCACTGTGCTTATAGACTGGTGACAGTATGGCACTTAAGTACATTATTTTCTAAGACTGCTCAATATTTTCTTTGTATTGAAGAATAGGAAACAATTTGCTATATAAAATGATTTAGTGAAGGTCTACTAGGGCTGTGTGAATAAAACCAACAACTCACTTTCAGTTTATACGGAGCCTTTATTTAAAATGTTTTATATTAGTTTCAATAGAATAGAGTAGAATGCAATACAATACAATATTTCAGCTGGAAGGGAACTACAATGATTACCTAGCCTGACTGCCTGACCAATTCAGGGCTGACCAAAAGTTAAAGAATGTTATTAAGGGAAGTGTGCAAACATCTCCTAAACACTAACAGGCTTGGGGCATTGACCACCTCTCTGGGAAGCCTGTTCTAGTGTTCAACTCATCTCTCCGTATATATTCCCTCTGGTGGGGAACTTACCTGACATATTCTGAAAAAATAAAAATCTCGATAAATCCTGCATATCATGGGAGACCCTTCCCATGGAATCATCCAAGGCATACAGACCTGTCTTTGAGGCTGTAGAGAGCCCTGCTCATAAGAACATGGTCACAGAAATTCCACCCACAGACAATTTTTAAAAAACATTTTAGTTTTTAACTGTTGTCATTGAGATTTGGGAGTCATCGACACTGACATTTACACTTGTTTATGCTGGAGAGCTGTTGAACTCAGGAACATAAAGTACAGTGAACCACTGCATGAAGTAATGGTTTATCCGTGTCACTAAATTTTTAAATAAAGCACAACAGTACATTAAAAAACTTTTGGTTTCTCTCTGTCATCTAGAGTAAGCTGTATAAAATATGAATGCTCATATTCGTCATTGTTCTACTTTACAGTATTAAGATACTTTATATTGCATTGTAGATGATCATGACAGTAGCCACTATGTAAGCCCATGGACTCCAGCTTCTCGGTTTCATTCTGATCCTGTAAGGAATTACACATGCAAATACCTTTATGTTGATTACATAATCAACTGGGTGTGAATACCATATTTTCCATAAGATTAAGAAAGGTGGAGAAGTAGCAGCAGAGTATTAAACTAAGGTAAATTAAGCACTTTGTGTTTCTGGGTAGTTCTCTCACAGTACTGTCATCTTCTTAAAAAATAAAAAATATTCTAGCAGTTACCTGGACCCGACACTCTTTAACACAATGACTGATATTTTGCTGAGAGGACAGCCCATGGATGGCTGACTTATCATCTTACTTCATTTGGTGGTATTTGAGACAGGACAAGCTGTCTTTGCGTGGTGACTTCACAGTGAAAGCTGGCTATTTTCAGGCCACTAGGATGGTACTGCTGCTCGCTGCAGCCTGTTGGCATCGGTAGTTTTTCCTGCAGCTTAAAGACCTTTGGTCAAGGGTTTGACATGGAGTGGAGCATTTATATTGGAAGCAATGGAGCTCTGTGCCTGAACGTACCTCAGCAGGGCACATTTCTTCTTCAGCAGTTCGTTTTTGGGGGGATGTGCCTGTTGGTCACGCAGGGAATGTATTTCTCTTGCAGGTACTGAGGGTGTTCTGCCTAAGTGACAGTTGGAGAGGTTGCAGCTTGGGTAACCTGCCTTATTGTGTGGCCATGTGATATGACTCTAACTTATTTGTAAATGACATCAAATGCCAGATGCATCAGATAAAGTAATTACTTCTAATAATTTGTACTGTATTTATTGCACAGTGAGAAAACAGGAGTTGTTTCTTTTTAAAATATCAGAACTTTGTCACAAAAAGCTTCACATTACTTAGATTTTTTTTTATTATTTTTTTTTTAATAAGGTACCGAGTAACCTATTCAATGCTGTTTCATTCATCAAGTGCATTCTTCAGGAAAGTCATCCTGTCAGGTGCAGCAGACAAAGCCGGGAGCATCATCAGTACTGCTAATGACTCAGAGAATGACTGTATGGATTGTAAAATGATACATTATTATCTAGCAGGCATTGATCATAATTATATCACTGATAGAGACAAAATGTATCAAATTTGTGTTTTAAATATGCCCTCCAATGAAAGAAAAAAAATGCCATGGAAATTATTTCAGTGATAGCTGTGTGATCCTTCTGAATGCAAAATGGAAATGTTTTGCATATCCTCAGGATGAAAGGAATTATCACTCTAAATTATTCACTTATTAATTTTCATTTAATACTCATGATATATTAGACATTGTAGGTCTTTCACCATTTTGCTTTATGACACTGCAGAACCCTGGTAAGTACGCTTTACGCAAAACATAATTCCCTGGTTTACCTGCCTGCTTGGATTGAGCTGCAGAATCTTAATTTCCTGTTGTGGTTTCCATGACCTTTTACTTGTGTCATGTTGTTACAGTGAACACATTGCACATACAGCATAGCCTTCATCTTCTTTAGGCAGAGTACAGACCCTTTCATCTTTGCAAAATGAATAATTAGCTAGGATTTTAATATTTGTATTTTTGGGGGGGTTTATCAGCTCTAAATGTGAAAACTGAATCAATTATTTTGTATGCTCTGTCTGACTAGCTCTTGAAACAATGGACCAGAGTTTTCCATATATCTATTCTATGGGTTTAAGCTATCTCAAAATAGCACTGTTGTAGAAATGGACCATACTCTGCCAATTGAACAAATGGCATTTTTATCATTATCAGCTTGAAGTTTGAATAAGGAGCACAAGTGTGATGCAAAACTAGGGAAGCTGATTGTCATTGGTAAGGTCCTATGGTGGAATATAGTTATTCTATTGTACCTGCCTTGCCTGAATTTGGTGGGGCTTTTTTTGTTTTTGCAGACTCCAGAGGAAGGAGCCTCTACAACCATCTATGCAGCAGTATCGCCTGAGATGGAAGGAGCTGGTGGCTGCTACCTTTACAATGAGGAAAGGACAAAATCAGCTGATGTAGCATATGATGAGGAGCTGCAGAGAAGACTCTGGACAGAAAGCTGCAAGATGGTTGGGATTTCTGATAAATCCTGCAGAGTTCCCTAGAAGAAGCCACTTCCAGATGGGTAAATGAAATGCATTGACAAGCATCTTAGGTGAATTCTTGCAGCATCAGTCATCATCCTGGAAATCACTGTTCAGTCCCAAAGGCAAACATGAACAGTTCTGTTCTTCACTTGAACCCCTAGTCTGCTAGGGTGTGGGGGGGATATTCCCACAGAAAGATGTAGTGGTTGGTTTTAAATCTAACCATCAGTTTTGTAAATCATGATGTTTCAGTCTGTGATTAAAATACAATCTTTAACCTTGTGCAGAGTTGAGTTTTAATTTTTTGTTCAAAAAAAAACCCAAAACCTTTCCCTGGTAAGCATGTTGTGTCTGTGACATGTTTAGCTTAAGCCACCTTTCTGCGTATAACTTACTCTTTTTAAATAAGTTTTAAAAGTTGCAACTTCTTTTTCATAAGCTTCATTAACCTTCAAGATACTTTATAATGAATGTCAGCTTGTTCTAATGCAGATATTTGGCATTCATGGTCATCATGTTGTTTCTATCGTAACGTTAATTTTATATGTCGACCTTTATCCAGAGGTACAAACTGAAGGTCAGGACAAAAGAAAATGTAAATAAATAATATCTTAGGATATTTAACCAGTTGTTTTCAGTTCAAATTCAGCCCTCCTTTAAAGGTGAGCCATAAGAATGAGGAAGGGATCAAACAACTCTGCCTTTGGCAGAGTCAGCCTGTTGTCTCGGCAGTGGGCTAAGAGTACTTGTCCCATTTTCTCCTGAACCTGTGTAAACTTGCATCCACAACTTCCTGCATTTTCTTTGGCAAGGAGATTCACTTATCTGCTGCCCATTGCATGAAGAATCATCTCCTTTCATTGGTTTTGAACCTAGTTCATATGAGTTTAAAAATTAGAGTTCATAGTCTGGAAGAGACAGAAAGAAATTAATGCCAGTCCACTTTTTCCACATCGCTAAGGGTTCTGGAGATTCCCAGCATGTCCTTCTTAAACTGTCTCTTTACCTACGCGCCTGACTTACACAGCAGCAACAGGATGTTTTCTCTTTTGTTATGTATTTCTTTCCTAAAAATTTGTAACAAATCTTTTATTTTTAATTTTATTTGATTGTCTCTGTGTGGAGCTGATATTTTTTACAAAACTATTTTTGGTAAATCGTAAGATTTCTCTTCTAAGTGCCTAAGGGCCTATAGGAAAGAAGGACAAGGACTCTTTATCAGGGAGTGCAGTAATAGGATGAGGGGTAGCGGTTCTAAACTGAAAGAGGGTAGATTGAGATTAGATATTAGGAAGAAATTATTTACTGTGAAGTTGTTGAAACTCTGGAACAGGTTGCCCAGAGAATTTGTGGATGCCCCCTGCCTGGAAGCGTTAAAGGCCAGGTTGGATAGGGCTTTGAGCAACCTGGTCTAGTGGGAGGTGTTCCTGCCCATGGCAAGGGGGTTGGAACTAGATGGTCTTTAAGGTCCCTTCCAACCCAAACCATTCTAAGGTCTCTCTTCAGTGAAAGAAGCTTTCCAAGCACGGACTCAATGACTAGGGAGCCTGAACCCTTGCTTTTAATGGCATAAGCTCTACCCTACTCCCATCTCATTCATTTTAGGTGTCATCTGAAGCAGCATAATTCCATAAATGTCCTTGCATTTCCCTTTTTAAGATATACACAGCAAAAGAGACCAATAGGTAGATGTAAACCTTATATTCACTTTGTGGCACTGGAAATCACTGCATGCCAGAACTGAGTGCAAACACAGTATTGTGCTCTCATTTGCAGCAGACTAGAAACAATATGAACATGTTCCTATGCACTGAACCCTGGATTAATGTCCCTTTGGGGCATTTTGTCTCAAATCTGGTACTTTGCTGACCATATCTCCAGCCTTTGGTTCAGAGAGAGATCACATCTAACTGAGAGAAAGCATACTAATATGTCCAGAGACTATCAAGGAAATGCATAGATAAAAAAAAAAGTAGTATGAACAGAGCAGGTGAGAATGAAAATAATAAAAAAATCTGAAAGAGAGCATATTGCCCCTCTGATTAAGCCATGCATGATTTATTCCTAGCTTTTTAGAGGTAGTATATACAAGGGTTAGCAGCAGGAAATTTATAACTCAGTCATTACTGCACTTTCTTTATATGACTGGCTGACTTTTTTTTTTTTTTTAGTAAGTGAATGTTGTGCTTGTGAAATGTGCCAGACTGACACTCTGGGAACTAAATTCCTCTGTTTATTCACGGATCATGCACAGGGTGCAGTAAGCCTGCTAGACAGACAACATTTTGATGTTGCCATAGCATTCCCACGGAATACCATTGCTGCTAGAAGTAAATCCAGGATTACTCAAACTAGATGGGCCCAAATTACCTTCAGGGTTAGCTCTCTTGAAACTCTACAATATTTACACAATCAGTTTCAGCTGGCATAGGAATTGTTAAACTAGCAAATGGTAAAGAGAGCTAGTCACACTTTCAGTGTGAACCACGTTGTTAATGGTCTTAGTCCAGTAAAATCTGTTTTAAACAGCACTGAAAACATAGTTTGTGACAACCAAGAACACAGATTGTGCCTGCGTGAGGGAAAAAAACAAGTGACCTAAAGCCAGGGATTTCTAGAACAGTGCAATGCCATGAAGATTTAGTAGAGCTAGCTGCAAAAGAGTTATCTCAGGAACTAAAAGCAGAAAACTGTGTCAGCTCTGCAGTGTCACATAAGGACGTGAGCTTGTCTTGAACAAAATCCAGTGTCATCATAACATGCTGTGTATCACTGGGAGGACTCACTTGTGATACCATTACAACAATCCAAAATAATCCTTAGGATATCTAGTTAGAAAAAAAAATATGAAGCATTTAGAAAAAAGGACAATCATTTTAGTTCTGCACATATAAATGGTAAGAACTGATCTACTTTTCATATTTCAAGGACATGGAATTTCTGGAGATCTAGGAAAGGCTGTGTGTGTCTCGCTTCACTGAAAACGTCTGAGACGTGGCTTGAGTCCTAGCAGTAGGTGTGCACATATAAAAGAAACACCTGAGAGCTTTGTAACCTTGCAAAAAAAGGCAGAGCAAGCTCCAATAATTGTAAAGTGAAGTTAGACAAATTTACCTTCCAACATGAAAACAGATCCTCTCTCTGTGAGAGTAATTATCACAGAATCACAGAATCACACAG
>VWZK01000495.1:0-15289 GCA_013396935.1 Baryphthengus martii
TGAGGGTGCACTTGATCCCACTGCCCATGCCACCAATAATATTAAACAACACTGGTCCCAGTATCAATCCCTGAGGGACTCCACTCATCACAGATCTCCATTTGGACATTGAGCCACTGATTGCAACGCTTTGAGAGTGGCCATCTAGCCAAATCCTCATACACCAAGTGGTACATCCACCAAATCCACATCCTTCCAATTTAGAGAGAAGGATGTTATGTGGGACAATGTCTAATGCTTTGCGTAGATCCAGGGAGACGGCATCAGTTGCTCTTCCCTTATCCACCAATGCTATGACCCCATCATAAAGAGTCATGAGATTTGTAAGGCATAATTTGTCCTTCTGAATCCATGTTTGTTTCCATCAACCACATCCTCATTTTCCATGTGCCCTAGCAGAGTTTTTGGGAGATTCTCCTCCATGATTTTGCCAGGCACTGAGGTGAGACTGACTGGATTGTATTTCCCTGAGTCTTCCTTATCCCCATTTTTGAAAATGGGGATTATGTTTCCCCTTTTCCAGTCAGTGGGAACTTCACTAGACCACCATGATTTTTTTAATTATGATGAAAAGTGGCTCTGAATCTTTGTCAGCTAGTTCCCTCAGGATCCACAGATGGTTCTCATCCATTCAAGGACTTGTGCACCACTTGTCCTAAAACCCAAAACCTTCATGGTGTCACCAGTCACACAGCCAGAATTTGATATGCATTATTTTTCTATTTCTGACTGACCCCTTTTCTCTAACTGGTAAGATAGAGGAAAAGATAACTTGGACACTAATACTTTTCACTTGTACCTTCAGGGCTTTATATTCTTTCTTGATTCTGCTCAGGCTCTGGCTTGTAGTGTCACTCATGCCCGCATTCTACTTCTATAGAAGAAAGCTAGAAAGTGCAAGAGCTTATTTTTTGAATTATCTTATGCTATTTGTTGATAAGTATAATATTAAACTCTCATATAATGGATTGAGTTGGAGAGGATTTTAAAAATCATCTAGTTCCAACCCTGTCCTTTCATGGGCAGGGACACCTCTCAATAGACCAGGTTGCTCAAAGTCCCATCTGACCTGAACTTGAACACTTCCAGGGATACGACATACACAGGTTGCATGGAAAACCTGTTTCTGTGTCTCACCACCCTCACAGTGAAGAACTCCTTTCTTATACCTAATCTAAACCTACCCTCTTTCAGTTTAAAGACATTACCCCTTGCCCTGTCACTACAAGGCCTTGTAAAAAGTCCCTCCCCAGCTTTCTTGTAGGCCCCTGTAGGATACTGGTAGGCTGTATAAGGTCTCCACGGAGTCTTCTCTTCTCCAGGATGAACAACCATAACTCTCTCAGCCTGTCCTCATAGGAGAGGTGCTCCAGCCCTCTGATTGTCTTCGTGACCCTTCTCTGGACCTGTTCCAACAGGTTCATGTCTTTCTTTTATTGAGGGCCCCAGGGCTGAATGCAGCTGAACCCGGGTGGGGGTCTCACAAAAGCAGAATAGGATAATCACCTTCACTGACCTGCTGACCACATTTATCTTGATACAGCCCAGGATGCAGTTGACTTTCTGGGCTGCAAATGCACATTGCTGAGTCATATTTTACTTATCAGCCAACACCTCCAAGTCCCTTCTTGGGGCACAAAACAGGACTGGAAGCTGCAGATTGGCTTGGGCTAACTCTGAAAATGTTTTGAGAGCTGATCCAGACTAAAAATATGGAGGGAACTTCTCACAGAGTTGGACTATACCAATAACATTGTTCCACCACCTAGGTACAACCTCTGTGCTGTTCAGTCTGGTAGCATAAACATTTGGTTGAAGCATTCTCGGACTCTTAAACTGTATAAATCCAAATTGCTTAGTTCATACTATCTTTCAGGTTCTTTTGATAGCATTAGTCAGGATGTAAGAGTATCCTAGTTTGCATTCCCTGGTTTCTTCTCCATCAAAACAAGGGCAAAAAGGACTGAAAATTGAACATACAAAATTGAATCTCAAAATACTCTCAGGAGGGGAATGAAAACTTATTTGGGTGCATGGCCCATGAGATTTAATTTTTGTCTCCAAAAAAGGATCTAGGACAACTCTTAAAGTTATGTATAAGTGCCTGGAATAAATCAAGAAAATGAGTATATAATAAACATGGGTTTGTTAAGCAGCAGTCACTGTAGATAATCCAATCTCTTTTGATGGTTCTGATTTCTGAGGAGAAATAATAATATTGACGTATCTTGCACTCGGGGACAGCTTCTGATACAGTTTCATGGCACATTTTTGACATTCCCCAACACGGGAACATGAACTGTGAAATGACGGCAAAGCTACTTGGAGAAAGCACTTGGCAATCCATTAGGCACACCTCACTGCCAGAATGGGAAAAAAGATGAGAAAACATTATGTAACTGTTCACTTTATTCTTGGTCATGTCCCATGTCTTCAGAACCAGCTAGCATGGAAGAATAAGAAGTATCTTTATAAAATCTGCAGGTGACAAAACAGAGAGGAACTGAAACAACTCTGAAAAAGGCATGGAAAAGATTCTGAACAAGGTCTGAGTTTACTGCAGAGAAGTGCAATATTCTTTCCTCAGGCAGGGCTAATAAGAGGTGCAACATGCAGAGCAGCTCGCACAGCAGCAGTTTTTTGGCTATGTGCCAATATTGGGTGGTTTCAGAAGCCTAACACAAACCTATGATGTCACAGCTTCGGGGAAAAAAAACACTGAGAGGTTGAACACAATTTTGTCCCACGAGACATAGAAAGTAACATGCCCTCTCTTTTACCAGCACATACCTAAATGGTGTGTGTTTCAAGAAATATATATATTTATTGTTAAAAATGTAGAAGAGGGCAATTGGAATGAAAAAAAAACAAACAAACTAGAAAACTAAAACTACAGGGAAAGATTCAAAACCTGGCATTGTTTAGCCCAAAGAGAGAAACTAAGAGAGGGAGTTATGAGAAGGCATACATGAGGATCTTCTTTCAGGAAACAAGGGAATTCATCTCCTAGGTAATGTATGTAATCTCCATTCCTTCAGATCTTAAAAAAATAGATTAAACAAATACCTTTCTGAAATGATACAGTTAGAGATGATTTTACTTCAGCGTAGGGGTTGGGCTATTTTACATCAAGAAGTTGTTTCCAGTCATGTTTTTCAATGACTGTATGAAGCATTTAAGCACTATTGAAGAGAAATAGTGGTGGTTTACATTGTCATCCTTTTTCTGTAAAAGTGGATGAAACTAGAACTAGAAGAGCTTTCGAAAATTAATGAACTCATAGTAATTTTTGTTCATGAAATTGGTAAGAGTAAAATATGTGCCTCAAATCAGAGGTACATATTCCTTGTAATACTTCAACATTGAGCCTTTCACCAAATAGTTTTCTGAACGGATACAAGCTGTACTGGAAGAACTACAGGTAAAATTTACTGACACTAAATCTAATTGCAGTTTATCTTCATTGCCTGCACTAATCCATGTATTTTTCAGTTCATACCTCTAACATAATTTAAAACTGGAGTCTATACCAATATCCTAAAGCTATTAATCTGTTCCCAACTGTACTTAAAACCATGCAAAACAAAAAAAAGAGAAAAAAACCCAGCAATATACCTACAATAACTGGGAGAACACTATCCCTTCCTTCAGTTTTTTTCCAAAAGACCCTAACAATTAAATTAAAGGAGTATTCCAACTTAAATAGTTTCTTAAACATGACAAAACCTACAGGGAAATCTGTGCAAAATCTTTCTCTGTGGGGCCTCTGCATAGAAGTAGCTCTTCGCATATGATTTAAAAAAATAAACTAATCTTTCAGATGTAATATAGCTAAAATTTATGAATGCAAAAGAAAAGTTAAACATAGGTCTACTAACAACTAAATTGATAGCAGAGAAGTAAAAGGAATGTCAAATAATGGAAAAACGCTGCCAGATAACAAAATGTCCTTAGGAATTTCTTTAGAAAAGAGTCTTTGTTTTATTCATACAAAACTTTAGGCATCTTTTAAAAGTTCAGGTGTCACTTTGAGTTACTGAATATTAATGTTAATGAATATTTTAGTTTTATGCAGCTCTGAGAAAATGGAGGACAATGTTGAAACCTCTACATGGCAAAAAGCAATACCTGTACTGAAATATAGGAAAAAATGATGAAGTCCAGTGCAAAGGCTCATCCCATGTGCTTTGGACAGTTGAATGTACCTTACTTCACTAGAAAGATGGAAAGCAACCTGGAAAACTGAAAAAACAGCAGGCATCATGACAGATGTATGTCATCTTTATCTGAGATAAAAGAAGTTGCAAAACCATACACCTCCTGCTTTATTTTGAAGCAGAGTTCTCTACATATGCATAACACACAGCAAAGTTTTTATTTTCACATCTTCGCTGTCTCTAGCATTGTGATCTGTAAGAAAGCAACTTGCTAACCACCATTGTACAGGTTGTGAAATTAATGAAGAATGATAACTTACAATAAATGTTAACAACAATAAGTAGAAACAAAAAAACTCTACACATTTTAAGCATTCATCTTCCTCCAAAAAGCCAGGGGCTATCTCGCCAAAGCCTACATAACATTCTTACTTTCTGACACAGTTTCTTGGAAAAGTTCCATAAATCTAAGCATAATATCTTACAATATTACTTTTGCCAGACACATTTATGGTTAACTTTAACCTGTTCCTAATTCTTCATGATGTATTTACACATATAGACGAAGTAATAGCTCCTTTGGACAAATCTACTATAACAATGACATAAAAAGTATCATCTAAATGACTGAATAGTTTTACAGAAAACTAAATTTCAATTTACAAGGTTGCAAGAAGGTATAAAAATGTGGAGACCTTCTGTCACACTTTATCTTAGGGACATAGTTTAGTGGTAGCCTGGCAGTGCTAGATTAACAGTTGGACTTGATGATCTTGAAGGTCTCTTCCAACCAGAATTATTCTATGAGTCTATGATCTTACATTGCATTCTGTCATCCTTTTATGTAAAATAGTAGAGAGATGGACAGGTAGATACATTATTGTTAGTTGTGAAAAAAATGGCCCTTCCCACCATCTCATATCATCATTTTCTCATATAATACCACGAGGGCTTGCACACTGGTTTGCCAGGTGGTCATTGTTCCATTTATGCTTGAAAAATACTGCCACATGAGGGATATGACAACGATAGAACATGACAATGTGACCATGTTACAGGCAGGCACACCTAGCTGAATTTTCACTTAGTCACCATTACTAAATGTGATAGAATTTGTTGACAACATGGCTGTTAATCTCTCCGTGGGCTCCTGTCTGGGACTGGTTGTTGGTGGACACTAAAACTTATCTTGGCAGTCATTTTACTAGCTAGCTTGATTAAAACTCACATGAATTTTTTTGCTCAGACTTTACTAACATTTCCATTTTGTTGTGCAAAAACATTTCAGCAAACACTACCATTTGATACAAGGTTAGAGTTCTCAAGAGTGGCAGATTTTTTGTTAGCAGAAGTTTCTCGTTTTGTACTTAGACTCTGGAATTAGCTGAAAGCTTCACAGTGGCTGGACAGCTGCTCTGTGCTGGTTACGTCTCTGAGAAAGTGAACAAGTATATATTAATCTGTCCAGTATTGTTTGTAATTTATGATTTCTTAACAAACATTTTAAAAGGCAACACATGCATAATTTATGGATGCTTTCGTTTTCTTTGTCCTTTTCCCTAACGATATCCATTCTTCTTCCAACTACATATCACAACCTCCTCTGTGGGAGACCTGCCATTGCTAGCTTGGGTCAGTCAGATATGGTGATGTTCATGGTGGTCTGGTGGTACACGCGGAGAAGTTAGAGTTCAAATGTCACTTCAGCTGATGGCTTATTTTCCTCATTTTCAAAGAATGCCTCCAAAATGTTTAAAATCAATTTAGAGGCTTCCTTTCCACTGTCACTAGAAGGCAGGACTGGTGTGTATATAAGCACACTTGAGGCAAGTTTTTATTGGACTAGTTTAGATGGCTAAAACCAGAAAACCATGAAGAGACAGATTTCAGGACGTGGTCTTCTCTAGTCTCTGCTCAAAGTTTTGCTGCTATTTTTATTTGAAATAGTTTCATGTCTTGGTGTTAGCCCTATCTTCTTGAAGCTGCAGTGTGCATGCCCTAATCCATTTATTCCACTCATGACTAGAGAATTGTTCAGTGATTTGCGATCACATTTTCGGATGTACGTTATATCTCAAACAATGCCCAGCTGAGTGTTTCTTAAAATCTTGTTTATAAAGTGCTCCAAAAAGCTGGTAAGACTGCTATCATCATCAGAAATTCCTAAAAAGTGACAGAATGTCATCCAGCTACTGTAGAATTATGGAATTTACTGCAAAAGCTTTCAGCATTTTCTATCAGTACATAATTAAGTGTATATATGCAAATAAAAATGTCTATGTATGAATATGTACAGGACTAAGTAGGCGAGAATGTAGAGTGTGTGACAACCTTGGAGATAGGACTGGTCTGAACTGGCTTTTGTAACTCTACTTGGAGCTATAAATAAGTATAAAAGTGGATTTATTCCCCATTTCACATACACAGGATAGGAGAAAGTAGTAAAGAGTGTGAGAATTGATGTTGTATCCACACAGCACCTTCAAATCTGAAGTAGGTTGCTTAATCTTGATTAAGCCTTCCCACCCTCAGCAGGCCAATCATGCCAAACAATGCGAGAGTTGTCCTTTGTAGGGTTTCTCCTGATAGTAGGGGTGGCCTATGTCATGCAGTCCCCAGAAGGATTCAGTGGCGTGTAATCCTAGCTTGTGATTTCTTCTACCACCTTTCTCACTCTTCCCTGCCCCTTGGCTTTTCAAGGGTGCCAAGAACTGCTCCTCCACCACAGCCAGTGCCCATGCACCACAGCAGCACAGTGCTTACCAGACTGCAGTGTCCTCTCCACTCACTCCATCTGCATCAGCTTAGAAGCCCATTCAGTGGACAAGAGATGCCATCCTGTGCACCTCCATAGGCCATCACTCTGTCTTTCTGACCATTTTCCAAAGTAGAGGAGGTTACTGCCTTATCTTCAGGGTAAAAGTTCTGCAAATCAACGAGTGGCTCAAAGAGTCACTTTAAACACGGATGAGAGTTCGGTCTCCAGTCTCCTTGATCTTCCCACAGAGTGGACCAAACTATCCTTTTTCCATTCAATGACTTAATTACCAAGGAGAAATTTACAGACCCTCAGCTCAAGAAGGACTTTGGAATTGTACTAGCACAAGAAATAGCAGCATATACACCTCTCCTACTTCCCCCTACCCAGACCCACCCTTCTTTTCAAGTGGAAAACTAGACTTTCACTTGAATCTTCATCTACTTTTTGCTACTGACTAAGGAGAAGTGAGAGCACTGTCTGGTCTTCCAAACAGCTGTGAGCCTTAATTGGGGTCAGCAAGCAATAATTCACATAGTTTGCTTGTTTAAATTACAAAAAAAAAAATAAAAAAAAATCAATCACTTGGTCCAATAACAGGGGGGACAGGGGAGAGGGAATGTCTACCAAACAGATCACAATAGAAGGTTTTTTAAAAACCTACTTGGAAAGAGTGCTAACAGCCACACGTTCAAACATGTGTTGACATCACTCACAGTGATGGGCAGTGGCCCAAGAATTACCCTAAGGTCAGCAGCTTGTTCCAATCAAGAGCAGAAGAGTAGTGCAGAAAACAATGAAAAACATTCCCTCCTGTGGGATACAGATCCAAGAGGGCTTATGAACCATAACCACTGTGCAGGAATATTCACTGTGAGATGAACTGTCATGAAGTGACCTGCAGGGAAGGTATTCTGTGCAAAGAACAAAACAGAACAAAACATCATGGTGTATAGGTCTAAACAAGCTTTATCTTACTCTCAGCTGTCTGTTTTACAAGCAGTCTGGACTTCAGGCCTGGTCTATACACTGTATAAGTAGTCTGCAAAACATTCTTGCACAGGATTCTTTTTTTTAATTTCCCCTGTATTTTACAATACATAGTACAATGGAGACATAATGACTTGGAGACACCACTGTGCATAATGAATCCTGCAATGTCAGCACCCACTTAAGTCCTGGTGACTTGGAAATGCGTTTGTGAGTACACCTCAAGTTCATCTGCTGAGTGAATTTTTTCTGTATTTTGGTGTATCATGAAAAATAATAATCAAATTTTAGCTGAAAAATCAATGGCATTTAAAATCTCAGACATTAAAAAATGATCAGTGTAAATGCTGGCTGTAAATTTAGAGAAATACAGTCTAAATCTAAGAAGCTAAAGGTCACAAGAAGAGAAAAGGCAAAGGAGTTTACATTTTTCATTGATTTTTCTCAGCTTGAAGAAACTCGCAATTAAAAAATATATTTATTTAAAATAAGGAGGGAAAAAGAGAGACAAATGTAAGGGGCTCAAGTGATTTGTGAGGAGGAAAGGAGTCCCTAAGTCCCTTTCTGCAGCCCAGGCAAGCAGAGTGAAGGCCCTGGCTGGGAGGAACTAGCTGCCTTGTGAGTCCCTGCTGGCACTGCATGTCCCTGAGGCCAGCTTGGCAAAGCACTTGCTTTGCATTGCAGCCCAGCCTCTGGCTGCCTTCAGCAGCAAATGCAAAGAGAAAGTGGAAAGTTGTGAGCAGTGGTGTGAACTACAGCCTCGATCAGGTGATGCTTGGCTTGGATGAACCGCCTCCTATTGCTGTCTCAGAGCTTCACGGCTACAACTCTGCATCTGCCTTTCTCTTTGCTTTCTGACCATTCTTCCATCTCCCCACCACTGGGCTCTTTCCCCATTCCGCTCACCTCCTCTTCCACTGCCTCCCAAGCATGGAAGGAAATTTGGACAGGCAAATTGACTTTGACCACACTCACAAGCCTTCCGTTTCACTGCTGGGTCCATTTTAACGGAGATCAAACCCCAGAAAAGTATCAAAGGTTGCTTTTAGACTAGTGGGGATATGGACTGGATGCTCAGATAACAAGGAGCTCTTCTCTGCTCTTCATCTTCCTTCTACCATGTTTCTTGTCTGAGCTGTTTGACAACGGATATGTCAGAGAAAACCCATGAAATTTTCAGCTTTTTAAGTTCATTCATTTCTTTCAGAAATTTTCCCTTTTGTGATCTCAAAACTTGACAGATTTTGGAAAAAATGCAGAGAAGAAAATGAGAAAGTGAATAAATTTGAATAAATGAAAATATGAGGAAAGGAGCCCTTAGAGTTGCTCAGATGTTTGGAAGAAAACCCCACAATTGGAGAACATTGCATAAATCCTGAGATGAAAATGACATTCTGGCTTGTAATGAAGGGATGGGGAGGGGAAGATACTCCTACAGATTAATCACAGCTAACCCTAAGATGCCAGCTCACCATATAAATAACAGGAGATGAAGGAACTCTTGGCAGGGGCAATTAATTGATTAAGTTTCTTGTTCTAAACACCTTACTNTGCCTGTGCAGACATCCACTGTACTTTAGGGCTGATTATATGAAGATATTTATTTGAATTAACTGAGCTTTTTATGCATGGGAGAGAAATGGGGAGTAGCTTATGTTTATGTTTTCCTGTAGAAGATGATGTGCAATTTGCTGGGAATATTGGATAGCTTATGATCAATTTTAATGATGGCTACAAAAATGACATAGTATTACACCTTGTTAATTTAGCACAACACATCTTTTCACTGATCATAGTATAGTTGAATTGGCTTTCACGCAGACATTGCTGAGCCACAGGATAAAGAACAAAATAGAGGGTGAAAAGATTCAATTATCAGTAAGAGGTCAAACCTTCAGGAAAACATAAGAGATGGGAAAGATTGGGAAATTTTGGAAAATGTTAATCAAATTCCTCTCTGGGTCATGCAGACCTTTGTCTCCTTGAAGAATGAGTCTTCTGGAAGTAATATGCACTGGCTGTGGAGCTTACATTTAATATTCATCATTCATCATAGTCTTAAATTAACTGAAACACATGTGGGAATCTAGTTGAGAAAAGTGTGGTCAATTCATCTAATTGCCCCTGCAACAGTGTCCTGCAGAGTGGTTTTGTGGAAATGTGTCTTACTGCTGTGATAAACAGCATCCTTATCCTGCATAAACTGTATCATGCCTGACATGACAATGCACGAGCTTAGAGCAGCTGCTGCCAGTGGAACTGGACAATGCAGGGCATTGCTGGAAATTAGCATTGCTTTGCAACTAGAGGAGCAAAATTAACTCCAGATCAGGGCAAATAATGCAAAAGCATTTGCATGATTTGTGCTGAATAAATCTTACAAGCCTATCTGTGTTTCTGTAGTTTAATCTCTGATAGTGTTTGCATTTCAAAGAGAAAGATGGGCTGAAAGAAGGAAAGAACTGATTCAGCATAGCACTCTAAGCAGCTGCTATTATACTGATTACAAACATTAAGTTAAGCTTGTACTAAGTATTTTGCTGATGGGAGTAGAAGACTCAAATATCCTTTTATTGTGAAGAGAGATTTTCACTTACATCTCTTGGATCAGATGACTAAGGAAAATTGTATGCTGATGTGGTCTCATAGACTGAAGCACAGATTTTCAGCTGGCACAAACTACCATATGGCAATTGCACCAATGATCTGGATGAAGAGCAGTTTATAACAACTGAAAATTTACGCATAACTTTAACAAAATAGTTCATTATCAAAATTTCTACTGAAACATATCAAAACTTTATGAAGTCCATTCTGCAAAAAGGTGAAAGATGACAGGTAGCAGAAAGATCCAAACAGTTGATATCCATGTGGGAAGACCCCAAAATCTTTCATTTCAGCTGCATCTTAGCAATGTATCAAATGATTCCTGCACTCATATGGTTACAGATATTGTAATAAAAACTGAGACACAAAAGCCAGTGATTTTCGTGAGTACTAAGATAATGAATTTGAAAATTTCAAATTCATAGAATTTAACGAGGCATCTGGCTCTATGGAGCTCTGTGAGTTCGACTTCCACCCCCTTTCGGTGAAAGTACCTCATTTCCTTTCCTCACATGGAATTTTTTACATGAAATACTTTCCTACTGACTGAAAGATTGCATGACACTTGGTCTCATTGATGCCTTTATTGGTGGGGGTAACTAAAATCATGACTTAGGATGACCTGGGTGCTTGTAGACAATTCCTGGTCCTTATTATTTTAATGGTTGCTTTTGGCTTGCAACCACCTTTATTAGATGTGTGAGTACAACAGCTTCACAAACTGGGGAAGCTCTTCCATGATCTCACTTTGCACATTGAAAGATTAAGCTGGGAAGAACAATAATTCTAATTGTCACTGAGATCACAAATCCTGGACTCCTTGTGAATAACAGCCACAAACCGGAGCCCTGTCAGCCTCCCTGAAGGCTGTGGGGCTAAGAAGAGTGAAGGCAGGGACAAACTACAAGGGAGTCTTACAGCAAACTTCATTATAACTGGATGAGCTTTACACCTGATCCTGGCCTCAGTGAGGTCAATTCACAGATTCACGGATTCACAGAACGGCAGGGGTAGGAAGGGACCTCTGGAGGCCATCTAGGCCAACCCCCCTGCCAGAGCAGGATCACCTAGAGCAGATCATACAGGAAAATATCCAGGCGGGTTTTGAAAGTCCGCAGAGAGCAAGACTCCACCACCTCCTTGGGTAGCCTGTTCCAGTGCTCTGTTACTCTCACTGTAACAAGGATTTTCCTCATATCGAGTCTAAACCTTTTCTTTGCCAGTTCATGCCCATTGCCTCTAGTTCTGTCATTAGACACTGCTGAAAAGAGTCTGGCTCCATCTTGCTGACATCCATCCAGATATTTATAAGCTTTGATGAAGTCCCCCCTCAGCCTCCTCCTCTCTAAGTTAAACAGACCCAGCTCTCTCAGCGTCTCCTTATACGGCAGATGCTCTATTCCCCTAATCATCAATGGGAGATCTCTGTACCAATTTCCATCTTTTCAGGACAACACAAACTTGTATGCAAGTATGGTGGGTGCACAGCCATTTCAGAGAAGTAAAAAAAAAAATCTGGTGCTGGGATCACTATTAAAGAGACTGATAACGGAATGTAAACAGAAGTATAAGATAATCATGGCTTTTATTGATAAATTGTTCAAGTTTGAAAATTAATCATAGAATAGAAGCATTTAAAAAACAGATAAAAGAGTTCCTCACACTTTTTTGAACAAACAAAATGTAAGACAAATATTTTGGGTTGTATCATCAGCATCAGCAGCACTATGCTGAGTCGTCACACTGCACAAATTGACCTATCATCTTGGGAATGCATATGTTAAGGCTCTTAGCTTTCCATTAGATAACATGCATTATCTACCAACTTGCATAGCTCCAAAGAGATCTCAGAATCAGGTTGAGACTCCTTTGGCTTCAATTAGGTAGGCCCACTTAGACGCTAAATCTTCTCCTCTGGTGGTGCTTGCTGAAGTAAGTGGCTTTCCACAAATTTATATACAAGCATGCTGAAAGAGTAACGTATTTGCAGTCAAAATGTATGCAGTCAATTAAGGCCCTGAGTCATAATTAGTTCAAGGAAACAAGAGAAAAACTTGGAGTGCATAAGAGTGTGTGTCATTTTATCACTTTCATTTCTGCAACTCCTTCACTTTTAACAGTACTGAAAATCCACTGCTAAGCTCATTATCCTCATTTTATAAAAGCTGGATCATGAGCACACAACTGGGAACATTGCAACACCTTAATTGCGCTCATTGTAATAAATGGAGCCTGTCTAGCAAGAGCCTTCACTTAGCTATCTACAGGAAAAACGTAGTATCTGAACTCATTTGTGAGAGGTCAAGGTTTCATATTTGCAATCTCTGATCCCAGAAGTCTCATCTCCACTGAAAATAAAATCCTACTAGACTTTGGTCTGCTAATAAAACATATCACATGCACATACATGTATGATTGACTAAAGATTGCACCATGGTTACCTTACTTATATAGACTGAGAATTAAGCACCAAAACAAATAGTTGTCTTAATTCAGGAGAAATCAAACCTTGCCCAGTCTTCCGGCCATCCAGGAAATGCTAACATACTGCAGTGAGAACTAAAATCTACATCCCAACACTCAGGTACCACCAAATCTTCCCTTATGCTGTGACATATATTCACAGCCATTTGAAGCCAGTGCCTCCCTGACATTTCCATGAACTAGAAAGTTTTCATCTCATTAGTTTCACAAATGGAAGATCAGGTAAGCCAAGTTTATCCATTTCCAGGCTAATTTCATTTTGTGCAGCACCTAGCACTCTATTATGCAATAGCTTACCTCCAGCTGGCATTGCAGAGCAGGAACAGGAACACACGCATGCATCAGTTCTTTGCTGAACAGGGCTTGAGCCAGGAGCAAATTCATACACACAGAATTTTTTTTATCCTGTTCCTCTTGCCAGCACCAAGACAGCCCTGCTTCAATTTGTAACAATGGATTTGGCTGCTTTCATTCCCCTAGTGCCTCTAATAGTGACAGAAATAGGAAATAACTTATTATAAAGTACCCAAGAGAAGAGCCCTTCTTTACTCTGGGATACAAGAATCTACAAGATCACTGCTTCTGAGACCTTCATTTGGCCCACACATCTTTGGTAGCTACCATTCCCTTTATACAAGCTACTAGCATGAAATAATGGGTCTCATTGTCCCCAGTGCTGTAAGACTACTTACAAAAGAAAAAAAACATCAAAGCTACAGGAGGAAAGAGGAAAGGAAACAACAGCTGTGGGAAGAATCAGGGATAACAGGATGGCGATGATGCTGCTACTGGGATTTCTAAAGAGCTCTAGCACTGCAAACTACCATAGGAGAGCTGTAAACTGTGTCCTGGTGTCCTGAAGAGTGTTTCTTGTCCAGACATAGGGGTCAAAGTCTACAGACCAAGTGAAAAACAAGTTGTGCCTTTCATAACACATGACCCTTTGTCAGTGAAGGGTAAATCCACAGAGCTGTCGTACTGCAGTAGCTATTCCATAGATCTCCAAATTCTAGCATGATGGGCTCACTTATTAACACCACAGCAAGAAGGTGTCCCTTGACAGCAAGGGCAGCACACAGTACAGCAGTACATCCAGTCCAACCAGGGTACCAGCACGCACTCCTGAGGTCTCTCACACCAGCTGATCCACTGAACAAAACATCTTGTGTATCTAAGGACAAGGACCAAAGTAAAGGGAATTCAAAGCAGTCAAGCAAAGCAAATAAAAAAAACCAAACCAAAACAAAAAAACAAAAAAAACAGGAATAAAGTATTGCAAAAGGAGAGACAAAGAGGTAATGCACTCCACACATTTCTGTTTCTCAGCTATTCAACTTAATGTTTACAGTGATGTCATACAGAAACAGAGGGAAAACAAAAAGTTTTGCATCTTATTAAGAACAGGTGATTGTAAGGAGGACTTTACCCCAGTAAGACAGGTTAGATATAGACTCAGGTACAGCTTTTCACCCATTGTAAGGGACGTTGTAGCGAGGCAGGTGTTGGCCTTTTCTCCCTAGTAAATAATTATAGGACAAGAGGTACTGGCCTCAAACTATGCCAGGGAAGGTTTAGATTGGATGTTAGGAAGAATTTCTTTACTGAAAGAGTGGTTAGGCATTGGAACAGCCTGCCCAGGGAAGTGGTGGAGTCATCATACCTGAAGGTGTTCAAAGGGCAATTGGATATGGCACTTCAGAGCCTGGTCTAGGGATCATGGAGCCATTGAGGTTGGACTTGATGATCCTAGAGGTCTTTTCCAACCTTAATTATTCTATGATTCTATGATTCTATGAATGTGCACAATAAATCCCAAATAGCACCAAATATGATGCTATTAAGAGTAAAAGCATGTATGTCAGGGACCTGTAGTCATTATTGAGCATTGACAGGCTCTCCAGCCCCGTGTCTGTGTCCCTGATACTTGCCTGGGAGAAAGTTCAAGCTGTTCTTGAAGAGATTTTCTATTAAAAAAAGTGCTTCCGGACATGCAGAAAACAGGAGAAGACCTGTTACCTGGTGTGACATTGTTATGCAATGAACTGTACGAGATCATCAAGGTTTTACAGGTCCAGTTTTAGAAACAAACTCTGTTTCCCTCACACATACATTAACCTCATGTTATTTATTTATTTGTCCCAACTCTGTTTCTCTCAGGAAGCCACACTGCTCCTATACTTTGTTATCCTCCAGGAAAACCTGAATCTGTGAGCCCCTACTGATCGAGGAAGCAAAGTAGATTGAGGTCATTCAGTTACACTGAGGCACAGCAGAAAAAAAAAAAAAAAAAAAA